>JAQIXL010000048.1:0-73287 GCA_034700245.1 Poikilolaimus oxycercus
GAGTGAGGCGACCGCTGTGAGGACATGCGAGTAATTTGAGATGATTATTGTTTATTTTGTGGACCTTCGAGAGGTGTTTGGGGGACTCGGTGTGGTCACTCGACGGGCAACCAGAGATGCCTCGACCTCCCCCTCCTCCTCCCTCTCCCTCTCCCTCTCCCCTCCTCGATCAAAACGAGACACTCTTGAAGAACCTAGACGAGAGGGAAGTAGTCTCTCGAGTCACAAGTCTCAACCATTTAGGACGCGACGACTACAAATACAGCAAGGAGAGATAAGAGACGTCGCTTGAGTGGCTCGTCTTAATCACCGGAGAGAAGTCTCGTCTCCAAGAGGGGAAGGTCCCCCGAGGGCAGACTGCGAGTCGAGTCTTGTTTTTTTGTGGACAAGAAAGAAGGAGAGAGAGTGCACTTTTTATCAGAGCCAGTCGCCCTCCAGATGCACTTTTTATCATTTGCGCGAGGGGACTTGCTGCAAGACGGCGGTGACCCCTCCCTCTGCCTCCTCTTCCCTCTCTTCTCTCAGTCTAAGAGTACAACGGAAGTGTGATCGTAGAAGAAGTTGAAGAAGGCGCGACCCTTATCACCCTTCTCTCCTCGAGGAGACATGTGTTGCCTTCTTTCCGGCATCGTCACGAGTCTCGCCCCATTCAAGAAGAAGAAGAAGACAACAAGAGAGACCAAGCACATTTCACCACTTTTCTCTCTATCTCCCTTCCTTTTTGATCCACGCTCTTTTGAAGACATTTGATGGAAGTTGAAATCTCAAACAATCTCGTATAATAGTAAAATGAATGATGTGACAAGGAACAGGAATGAGGTTGAACAAAAATGTAAAAAAATAATGGAATGAAAGATTCGTGGAAATAGTGGATAAGTTGGATGAAAGTAACAACTGGGAGAGGATGAGGATGAGAAAGAGATCTTCTCATGCTACAGTATCCCTTGAAGGTCCGTACCCACCGCCAAGTCGTGTGGGAACCAGTCAATGACTCTGTGGTCAATGAAATCCAGGAGAGGAGCCTTCTAGACGATGGGCGGTATGCTGTCCTTCGAGAGGACGTGATTGACTAACAAGATGAATATACGGTAATAGGATGAAATTGTTGAGAGCGGAGGGCGTTATCGACCCCTTATCTCGGTCTCAAATGTGCTCGACGGCTAGTCTGAGACTCGCGACTTCAGTGCCTTCGTCCAGCTTCTTGGGCCAAGTCGAGCACTTCTGCTTCTTTTCCAGATACAAAAGACTCTTATCGTCGTTCCAGGTGATGGCCACAAGCAGACTCGAGACGGAGAAGGACTCGCGCGTTCTCTTCTGTCGACGCTGCGAGGGACACGGAGTGACCGCCGTCCTCAAGGGTCATTCAGGTTCCTTCTCTTCTTCTTCCTCATTCCTCTCTTCCAGCTCTCTGTCCCTTCATTGACTGTGTCTGCAAATCCGTAAGTTCTTTTGTGGAAGGAAGACGGAGCAGTGCGAGCGTCTTCTGCGCATGCGTCAGAATGCCTTCGTCCGTCGCTACCGTGACAGTCTCGACCAGATGGGCGATGTCCGAGTGGAGCAATTCGTGCCCGTGAGTGGCGCCCAACCAAAACTCCGCTTCGTCCATCGATCCTCCTCTTCACGGACAAAGACAGAGGCTGACGACTCGCCACCTCAAGGTTCTCTTCTCCTTCTTCAATTCCCCTTTCTCCATTAACTAAACTGCACGAAAAGCGTAAGGTGACATTCTGCGAAAACGACTTCGTAAAGCTAAAGAAGTTGAGCTCTCCGAGAGAGTTTATTTGTCTAGCACCGAAAGCCACACCCAAATTTCGTAAATCCGTTTTGATAGCGATTTTGTCTACAAACATGCAGAACATCTGTGTTTTGTCTCTAGAAAGGCTGGAGGTTTCTTTTCCAAAATATCTCAAAGTTCAAGAAGATCGATCACTTTCAAAGAAATGAATTCGATTTGTAGTAGACTAGTTCTTCAATAGAGAGCTCTAGAAAGTCAGACAACCAAGTCTAAATAGATTGCTTTGAACAAAACGTGTTCAGCGTCAATGCTGACGTTCCTTCTTCTATATTTCACAAGACCGACTTTTTAAACTAACGTCGAAGAAAAACTTAGAAGGCGTTCTATGGCCCGTTAATCCGTTGGAAAGTGAGACGTCCAGGAGCGGATCAAGCAAAAAAAAGAAAAGAAATCCCATTCGTGCATAATTGAGGGAGAAAGAGGTTACGCAAGTTGACCACTCCTTCAACGATCAAAGCGTTTTTTAAAGCCTCGAAAATAAGAACGGAAAAAGGTTTTTGGTCCCCCACTCACTACCGTATTCACAAACAAGAATTATGATCTTGGCTTCGAGTTCCTTGTCCGACACTCAAAATGTTAGATGAGATGGGCGCGTTGATCGATGTCGCTGTGAGTAATCGTGGATCTCTCTTCTTCTCTCTCCCGACTCTTGCCTGTCGGCGTTTTGCATTCTTCCCTTTGTGTCTTCTGAGTGAGAGAAGAAGAAGAAGAAAGAGAAGACGATGGGATCTCTGCCTCCTCCATCGCCGCTTCTTGCAGATCCTCCACGCACACTCATCAAGGCGGAATCGCCCGACTCCATCCTCGAGGTTCGTCCCTCCCTCCTCCCCCTCTCCTCCTCGCTTTCTTCATTCAACTATCCCCTCCTTCTCCCGCCTCCCCTCTCTTCTATTTCATTCTAGAACACTCAACCATGTCATTCTTATTCTTGTCGTTCTACTGGATCCTCATCCCTTTTTCACATCTTTCTCTTGTAATTCCTGCTTCATCCTCGGAAGGAATGATTCGTTCGATTCATGGAAGAGGTTGAATTTGCGTGGAAGAGGGAGGGGTGTGTCCTGAGAAGGAGGCACTCTCATCATCTCCCCTTCACCTTCTCATCGCCCCTCCCTCGAAGATCCCCGATTCGCCTTCTTTCAATTACGAGCTTCGAGATCTCTGCTCACGTGAGGAAGGAAACCTCTTCCTTCCCTCTCCTTCCCCTTTTCCTCTTCCTCCTTATTGTGGTTGGGGAATGAGACCCAGTTGGCAGAGCCTTGTTCGTGATGGGAGAGGGAGGGGATGAGGAGTAGAAGGGGAGGGGAGGGGAGGGGAGCGATAGGATCGCCGACCTCGCTGAGGTGAGCGCCTTCCACGACAGGCGACGACGGGCGTCGTCTCGTGTGTCCCCATTCGAGGAGTCCGCATTCTCCTCGAGATGGACGCTTTCTCCAAAAGTCAGCAGCCCGGTCTGAGTGAGTCTTCTTCCACCCTCCAACCTTGCAGGTCTCCCACTAAGGAACGACGAGCCCGGAGAGGGCATGCAGGTCTGCCTCCCCTCATCCTCTCCCTCTTCTCCCTCTCCACCCTCCTTCCCTTTCCTCTTCACTCCTTTGTAACAATGTCTTCTTGAGAGATAGAAGGAAGCATTAGAGAAGGCTGTCTATTCGATGCCATCTCCGAGCATTTTCTTCACATGAACATAATCGCTTATTTATGAGAGAATCTATTTATGATGACACGCTGAGGGGAGAGAAGGAGAGGGAGAGCTGGCTGCTGGTTGCGTAGCTGCGGGCGCTGCCGGCCATGCGACCTCTCGTTGGGGACAGCGATGACCGGCTGTCTGCAAGAGAGATGAGGTCTTCTTCGTGACAGCCCTCCTTCCTCTTTCTTTTCTTGTTCAATGTTTTGGTGGAAGATGGCGGTGGTTCTCCTTTCCCCCTGAAACCGTCGACGCGCGGGGTTCTCATCGATCGACGAGCTGTCCCTGTCTCTGCTGTACAGTGCGTGTCTCTTCTGCCTCCTGCCCTTCTCCCCTTCCCCTTCTCGGCCCGTCCCATGCTCATCTTCTTCCCTTCCAACCCTTCCGACCCTTGTCTCTTCTCATTTTGGAAGGCCTCGGCAGCCTTCCATTTTCCTTGTTTGTTGACAAGATTCCCCTCTTGGCGAGGCTTGAGAGGCAGGGTTGCAGGCCGAGCTGGCGTCGTCCCTCTCGTCGGCGGTCTCGTTCCTCGCCGCGAACGCGGCCCCCGTCAACGGCTCGTCCGTGCAGCCCCCCAACGGGTTCGTTCTTCTTCCTTCTGCCCTCTTCCTCTTCTTTCTCGCCCACCTCTCTCTTATCTCGTGATAACGACTGCAGAGTGCCCAGCCAGCAGGACTTCCTCAGCTACGTCCAGAAAGGAGGCGCCTTCGTCGTCGAGGAGCGTCCCTCGCCCGAGAACGCCCTCAAGCGTCCTCTCCACGCCTTCGTTCGTCTCCTTGCACTTCTCGAGAAGAACTCTTCTCTCAGGAATTGGGTGCTCCCCAACAGAAGCGCGTGTCTCTGCAGTCCGCCTTCCAGCAGATGCCCCACATGTTGCCGCAGAACTTCGCCGTGTCGCAGCCGGGCCAAGGCGTGCAGACGGTGTCGCAGCAGCCGCAGACCCTCCTCACCCCTCAGATACAACTGCCCACTAGTCAGCATCTGCTTATTTCACAGGTACATCTCCTCCTCGTGGATCAACTCTTACCAGGCTCCGGGTCTTCCTCCCGGCCAAGCCTTCGTCCAATCCACTCTCCAGCCTGCCAATGTCCAGCAGTTCCCCGTGAGTGCCGGTGAGTCTCTTCCCCTCTCCCTCTTTCATTTCTTTCTTCCAACTCTTTTCAGCGGGTCAACTTCCCTTCACTTTCGTGGCGGCGAAGCCTCAAGGCCTGCAGTCTCAGGGTCTGCAACTGCAGCAGCATCAACTGCAGCAACAACAAGTCCTGCACCAGATGCAGACTGGCGCCATCACAGTCCAACAAGCGGAGGCGGCTCAGAAGGCCGCCGCTGCCCAGCTGCAAGCGCAGCACCACGCTCAACAAGCACAACAAGCACAGGCGATGCAAATGCAGATGCAGCTCCAGAGACAAGCTGCCACCCAGCAGGTCTGTCTCCCCATGAAGAGAGAAGAAGACTTTGCAGGCACAGCAGACGACACTTCTCCTCAGCGGCCAACGTCCCGTAAACTTGACGGACTACAACAGTCTGCTCCGTCTCGCGTCTCCCAATCCTTCTCCAGCACAGCCTCAAACTCTCCCACCGACGCCCGTCTCGCAGCCGCAGACTCTCCTCATCCAGCAGCCTCAACTCCTCTCAGTTCCACCTCGCCGTCCCTCCGTCTCCTCGGTGTCCACTCAGCGCATCGACGTCACGTCTCAGCCTCCGGAGAGTCCTTCTCCGAGTCTGGGTCCCCTCGACCCGCAATTCCAGACTTTCCTCGAGTCCGTGCGCAAGTTGGAGCAGCAGCTGTCGCGCACGCTCATGCAGGAAGCCCTGAGACCTCACGTGGAGACGAACGGGGCCGTCACTTAAGGTCTCTCGCCTCTGCACGTCGATCTCCGCCCTCTCTTTCCTCTGTGATGAACACTTCCATGAACCTCTTTATGAAGAGAAGACCGCGTCCTCAACATTCTCAAGGGCAATTCCAAAAGAACGTGGCGACAACGACTTCTTCTTCCCCTCCTCCTTCTTCTCCTTGAAGACAGAGTGAGAGTAGCAGACTCGACAGAGGGCTCTGTAGGTGTCCTTCCCCCCTATCACTTCCACGAGGGTCTCCGAGGTGAGACGATGAGTGAAGGGCGCGTCCTCTCCACAAAGAGTGCACACGGCGAGCAGTTTGGAGAAGGAATCCGCGTGGGGGATGAGAGAAGAAACTGAAGGGAAGGGCTGACGGGAAAAGTCTCCATCCAAGGCAGCCACATAGACCACTTTGCCCATCTCAGCCAGAGACACAGACACCTCGCTCAGATCAGGGAACTCCAAGTTGAGATTGAGGAAGGGGAAGTCTTACTCACGAACTGACCCTCGTCGATGGCGACCACGTCGACGTTCGGGGCTGAGAGGGCAGAGGCCAGAGAAGAGAGACGACGAGCTTTGAGAGTGCGAGAGTCGGAAGTGCGTCTGGAATGAGTGGCGAGGTGATCCTCGTCATATCGAGTGTCGCCTGCATACTTCACGAGGAGACACTCTCGGCCCGCGATCCTCTGACGCTCGTGGAGTCGAAGCAACTCTGTCCTGCTCGCTTCCTCAGAAGAAGAAGAAGACTCACGTCTTGCCCGAGAACATGGGGCCGAGGATGAGATGGATTTGTCCCGAGGTCCGCGTCTTCTCCATCGCTTGCCGAGTGCGCGACTGAGATGCGCGTCCGCACGCGTTGACCCCCGCATTTTGGCGCCTTTCCTCGCAAGACGGCTGAGCATCGAAGGGGCACAGGCAACACTCCTCTCAGTCACACAACAGAACGGGCGACGTCAAAAGAACAGAGAACGCTGGAAGACTTGACAGACAGAAAGGAAAAGGGAAAGAGAGATGGCGGTCCTTCTTCTGCTCGCCCTCCTTCTGCCCTTCCTCTTCCTCCTCTATTTCTACTTACAAGTTCGCAGGTCTCCTCTTACTTCTTCATCCACCTCCTCTCAGATATCCGGCGGGGCCTTTCCCTCTGCCCCTTCTCGGCAACCTTCTTCATCTTGTCTTCTCTGAATATCCTCACAAGACCATTGAAGACTTCGCCAAGACATATGGTCCAGTCTACACGGTGAGAGAGTGAGAGAAGGAGACCGAGGAGGATTGAAGGTGTATCTCCCCTCACCAATAGTCGTCGTCTCTGGCTTGAAGGAGATGAAAGAGTGTCTGCTGGAGAAGGGTGAGAACTTCAAAGGAAGACCGAACACTCCGACGGACTCGCTTTTCCTCAACTTTCCGAATGGAGGAATCATCTTCGCCGAGGGACCAGATTGGGATGAACAACGCTCCTTCGCTCTTCGTGTATTCAGGTAGAATCTCTCTTTCAGAGATCTCTCTTGCAGGGAATTCGGAGTTGGAAGTCGTTTGATGGAGGAGAAGATCCTCAGTTCCTTCGCCGCCTTCACTGCTCACATCGAGAGTGTTGGTGGGAGAGAAGAAGAAGACGAGGCAAGTCTGCAGGTCCAAGTCTTGACTTGAATTGGCCCATGCAACTTTGTGTGGCAAATGTCATCCACGAGCTTCTCTTCGGATATCAAACTCCTTTCGACGACGCCCATGAAATAGAATATTATCAGGTGAGGAGGGGGAGTTGCCCTTGAAAGAAGTGTTGAAGGGAAGAATAGCAGAAGCGATGACATGGGTGAGGAGTCGAGCCTCTGTTCTCCTAGTGCAAGTGAGTACTTCTCTTAGAAGAAGAAGAGAAGAGAGCAGACGTATCCCTGGATGCGTCACTTGCCCTTCATTGGCTACTGGGGCTATTCTCAACTTCGAGAAGTGGCCCTCGAGTTGCTCGCCCATGTCGGCACTCAGATCCGACAACACGAAAGAGCCCTCAATTTGGATGAGGAGCCGTCTACCTTCGTCGCCGCTTATCTTCAGGTTCTTGAGGGAGAAGACAAGCAAGAAGAGAATGTTCAGGAGATGGAACGCCGCGACGCGACGGGCAAGCCGCACTCCTTCTCGTCTGTCCTCTTCTTCCTTCCAATTGCCTCCTCAGAAGAGCGAATCTAGAGAACTGCGCCATTGACTTCTGGCTGGCGGGCATGGAGACGGCGGCGACGGTCCTTCGTTGGGGCGTCGTCTTCCTCGTCCGTCATCCCCGAGTCCAAGAGGAGATGTTCGAGGAGCTGAAGACTCTCGGCCCTCGAGCACCTTCGATGAGCGATCGAGCCAAGTTGCCCTTCTGTTGCGCCGTCGCCCATGAGACCCTTCGTCTCGCAAATGTCGTCACTTTCAACGTTTTCCACAAGACCTGGCAGGACGACGAAGTCGCCGGGCATTTTCTGCCAGCCGGTTTCTTAAACTTCTTTAAAGGAAAGAGTTAAGGTAGCACGGTGTTGCCACAAGTGACCTCGGTGCTTTCGTCCGAAGACCTTTTCGTGGACGCGGCGACCTTTAACCCTTGGCGTTTCCTCAACGAAGAGCGCGAGTGGAAGAAGGAAGAGGCGGACAAAGTGGTCGCCTTCTCTCTCGGCCGTCGTCAATGCGCGGGAGAGGCGTTGGGACGGATGGAGGTAGTTGTGCGCAGTCTTCATCCACTTTCCAGGTCTTCCTCATCCTCTGCAGTCTCGTGCAGCGATATTCTCTCACAGCTGAAGGAGACGTCGATCCAACTCCAGTATTTGGAATTCTCCAGACACCACGGCCTTTCATCTGCACCCTCACACCGAGATCTCAATAAAATTCTCATCTATTATATGAAGACGAAAGAGAGAAGTAAACACTTGGGAGTCGGGGAACCCACATCTTGATTACGGTATACATTTGAAAATACAGTACTCTTCGTTTTAAGACTCCCGCGATCGTCATTTCGAGTTCTAGGAAGCAAAAATTCATTTTTCTACATCTTGGCTTCGACATCGTTGTCTGTGAAAAGATGTGTGACAATCCGGCTGAAGCGCAACTGGAGCCGGCCGAAACTACAAACGAAATGGGCAAAAAGTTGAGCGATGCACAACAAAAGACAGATAACCCAAGTGCAATGGAGCAAGCAAACTTGGAAGGTTCGTTCTTTCGTTTTATTTTTTTTTCATCGACTATCCTTGCCTGGCCATGCCCTTTGCTGATGAATGTTTAATTTATATGACATTTCAGCGTCATCGCCGTCACAACAAGAAGTGTCCGCTCACAAGATGAATGCCGATGGCACGGCCGATGTCAAGGAGGAGCCGCTGGATAACTATCAAGTCAAGTATACGCCTTCCTTCCTGTCGAATGGTCCCACGGTACGCTTTAGTAGTGTTTCGGGATTAAGTTTACAGGGCGATTCTCCGGCTGATGCTTCGACACCACTCTTTCCCACAGTGGAGGCTTTTCAAGCGCCACTCTTCCCCACAGTGAAGGCTCGTAAACCTCCTAAGTCACGGGAGAAGGTAGTGATTCCACCGGATGACTACCTGCCTCGTGCTTCGCGCACGAAGGCTAGGGAGGCCTTCAAACTGCAAAACCAACGTAAGGATGTGTTTATGTCGAATATTTGAAACTTGCAGGTGTTTACACTCGAGCAGCGCGCTCTTCTGGCAGAAAGACCAACCCAAAGGAGAAGAAGAAGCAGAATGTCTCACTAAAGTTGCCTCCTTCTGCGAAGCAAATTGACAAGAGTCGTCGATCTAAGTCTTTCAATGTTAGCACGAAGAATCCTTCCGATGCGGAAACGAAAGAGTGAGTTTTATCTATAACGGTGCGACGCTTTCCCCAGCAGGAGTTTTCAATTTTCGGTTAATTTTTAATTTTCTTTCAGTGAGTCGCCGTTGAAGTTGGTTCCACCGAAGGCACTGCCATTTTCACCTCTGAAGAAAGCTCGTCGCTCTGTTTCGGCTGTCGTCAAAGCGCACACCAAATTGAACGTGGAACCACCTAAAAAGTTGTTGTTTCTGTTGAAGCGATAATTGAACTGGAATTTAGTGCGCACAAATCAGAGACGCTCAGTCGTAAACGAGAAAGACCTGTCTTCATGAATCGTGCAGCTCATGTATCTAAGGTGTGTCTGTCATTATGACGGCCTTTACTTATCGTCTTGTAGAAGGACATTAAGGCCCTCAAGAAGAACTTCAAATCTTACAAGAAAGAGGCAAAGGCTCAAATTGAGCTCATTGAGCGTGAACTCGCGGACTATCGTCGATCTGTTGAAGAGGCGATGTATAAGCTGAGCGAAGACCTAACTACCGTGCGATCTAACCTTCAACGTGAAATGCAGCCAGTCAGAATGCACGTTTATGAAAGAAACCATCTGCAGCTTGCAAACATTGAGGTGACGGTCAATTTTTTTTAACAATTAAGTCTTTAGGCAGCTGGGAATTCAAGCCGGGAGAAAGTGAATGAACTGCGTGTGAAGCTAGAGGAGCTCGAAAGCCGTGTCGCCTTCATCACTGGGGCTGTTCCCAGAGACCGCGAAAGGGCGGATCCCTCGGTGAGTCGCGAGACTTTTTGAACAAGCAGCAGGTTGAGCATGCGAGGCAAACTCACTACGCACCACCGCCGATGCGTCCGTCAACGTTCTACCAGACGCCGCCGCAGGTCCGTCATTCGGCGCCAACCCGCCAGACTCGCGTGGCACCGCCGCCGCAGGCTCACCCTCATTCGGCGGCGATCCGCCAGACGCACGTCAGCACGTCGCAAGTGCAGCATCGTCCATCTTCCAATAATTTGGCGAGTAACGCGGGTTCGCGCACGCCTCACCGTTACAACGACCTCTCGCCGGTCTACGATTGATGATGTCCAAGCTTTTGAAACTCGTCAACTAGTAGACTTTGGCGTTTGTTGTAATAACCGTTGTGAGTAAAATTGTTGTTTGTTGTCAACAACTCAAAGGGATATTTCCCTGGACAAGGCGGTGAGAGTAGTGCCCAAAGCGGCAATAACAAAAGCGACGGCGAGGAGTGTTGTCTCAAGACGACCGCCAATCTCCTTGAAGTAGAAGACGCTCCAAAGGGAAGCCACGACTCCCGGACTCAGCGATGTGAGAGGGAAAGCGATTATCTGCAAGATGCTGGGGGCAAGCACAACTCACGTGGTCGAGGTGTCGACTGGCTGTCGACGCAAGACTTGTTCCCACGGCACATAGAGCACCTGCTAGGAGGGAAGGCAGCGCACTCTCGGCCTTCACTGTCGGACGATTCTTCCTGCTCCCCTTTCTTGGAAGAAATGACACGACATACCTGATAAGGGCATAACTCGTGAAGATGACGCTCGATCCGACGAAGGCGCCAAGGAAGTGTGAGGCGAGGAAGGCCGTCTCGCGGACTGAGCTTTCTTCTTCGAGAAGAAGTTTCACTGGAGTCTCCATGTTGCCATAGAAAAAGCCGGCAAGTTGCGAGAGGGCGATCGCCCTTGAAGAATTCGTCTTCAACGGCAAACTTACACGAGGCGGCGAATTGTCGCCTTCGAACCAGGCGTCTTCTTTTCATTAACTACCATCTCCGAGAAAGCTGGAGCTATTGAAAGAGAAGCGTTTCTGACGAAAAGTAGGAGAATGCCTCTGAAGACGTATGAAAGAGGACGAATCTGACCCGAGAAGAAGAAAGCACGCTCCCGAATACTCAAGGACGCGACTCGCTGGCAGCACGACGTGAAGACCGAAGAGGCCGAAGCGAGAGACGGCCCATTGCCAGAGACAAGCAGCAACATTCCACAGGAGACAGCCGACGGCGAGGCCGAGTCCGTCGAGGATAACCAGAGAGAAGGCATTTCCACATGAGAAGAGCACACCACTGAGGAGGGCAGCGGGTTCGAAGGGTGGCCATGAAGAAAGGAGAAGAAGGAGGACGCCCACGAGAAGCTGACCCGTGCACATGAGCCATTGCACGAAGAAGCCTGAAGGAAGTCGAAGGAAGTGGTCGACGCACCATCTTCAGGGGAGAACTTCTTCACGGGCACGAAGGTGGAGCCGAAGAAGAGAGGCGCTGCAAGGGCAGCGAGGGCGCCGAGCAGAGTATTCTTCTCCGAGGAGATGGCCGTCAGACGCGAGAGAAGGTCGCTCATCGCCGTCTTCGTGCAGGTCGGCGACTGGCTGAGGGCCGAGACATGGAGGAAGCGGCTGCGGCGATTTGCCGGCTCGTGACAGCCGACTGCCACCACGCTCCATTTCACTCTCGGCTTTGTGGACGCGCGACAACGCATGAATTATGAGCCTCGTTGTTCTTAGGTGGCGGCGCGAAGAGAGAGCCACGCCGACGCCACGGACGACGCCCACTGTAGTCCCTCCCCTCCCCCTCCCTCTTCCTCGAAGGGCTTCCGATCGCCTGAAGGAAGCGGCTCGTCGCCGGCTCCTCGAATAAAGCGCCGATTGTTTGTGTCCTGCTTCTTGAGCGTTTTCGTCGCTGTGCGTTCTCGTCTGAATCGATGTCTTCTCCTTCGCCCTCTCCTCCTTCTACTCCTCCTCCTCCAGCTTCTTCCCTTCCTCTTCTTCTTCTCCCCTCGAGCATCCTTTGTGTGCGTGCCCGCCCGCCGAGGACTCCTCCATGCAAATCGGAATCAAATCAGCGCCCCCTCACCTCGGCTGCCAGACCCCCCCACCGTGTGCCTCTCTCCTCCTCAGGGGATCTCCTCCCTTCCCTCTCCTCCCCTCGACGATCGCCTCCCACACGAGTCCCTCAGGAGTCTCTCTCCCCTTTCATATCTCCCTCCATCGACTTCCATTCCTGTTGCGTTTAGCTAGTGCAAATTTGACACGTCATTGATTTTCGAGAACTCGCGACTCCAAAGAAAAGTTCGCCCTTTGACTGCTCCTGCCCTGGAGAAGAGGAACGGGCCGCCGTCTGCCTTCTTCTTCTGATTGAGCTGCCCGGATTACCGCATTCTCCCTCTCCCCCTCCTCCTTCCCAGGATGAACAATG
The DNA here is from genome assembly GCA_034700245.1 of Poikilolaimus oxycercus. Lineage (NCBI taxonomy): Eukaryota > Metazoa > Nematoda > Chromadorea > Rhabditida > Rhabditidae > Poikilolaimus > Poikilolaimus oxycercus. The sequence continues at coordinate 12,314 of JAQIXL010000048.1, forward strand.
ACTTCTTGAAGGCACGAAGAAGAGCTGCGAGATGCGAGCGCCGCCGCCACGCCGTCTTCGTCGTCCTCGCCTCCATCCATGAGCCGAGAGAGCGGCGTCCCCCTCGACCACCTCGTGTGCCGACTTCTCCTCGTCCTCCTTCTCCTCGCCTCTCTCGTCCAGTCCACGTGTCGACCGGCGAATCTTCTACGGGTTGTAGCGAGTCCGAATCTCCTCTTCTATGGCATCACCCAGGTCTCCTTCCCCTCCCCTCAACTTTTCTCAGGACTGTCGAGTCTTCTTCTCGACGTGGAGTCAGTTGGAGGCGTTGCCGAAGTTGCCCGTGACCCCCCGCAACACTTATTGCTATCCGAACCTCGTCTCCCTTCATCTTCTCTCTTCTTCTCATCTCCTCGTCGTCCTCAAACAAGCAGGCAATCGGATCTGCACTCTCCGAGTCGAGATCCCCAATCCCGACATTCTCTTCGGTTCCACTCTCTTCAGGTGAGTGTTCCCTCAAGAAGAAGAAGAGTGTTCAGCTACTCGCTGCTCTCTTCCCTCCCCTTCGCTAGTTGTGCTCACACCTCTTCTGGGGGTCCTTCTCTGGAGGCGGATCTCGCCTTCCTCGACTACTCCTTCGAGGACGTCCTCTACGTGGTGGACGGCCACTCTTCTCAGCCTTGGAAGGCCCTTCAATTCAGAGTTCGTCCGAATGCGGACTTGCAGCTGCTCTCTCGTCTTTCCTTCACTTCTCCCTCACAACGTTCCTTCCCCTCCCCTCTCCTCACTCTCTTCAGTCACTTCCCACCACGATCTCGCCTCGGAGTTCGTCGTGCAACTCGACTCTTCTCGTCAGTTCCTTTACCGAATGAATCGCTTCGATCGTCGTTTCTCCGTCGACTGCGCCTTCGACCTTCTCTTCCGGTCTTTCTTTCCTTCCTTCCACTCAACTTCTTCTTCAGTCCCACAGCTCAGCACACGGACACTTTCAACGTCACTCGCCCCCTTGGCTCTCAAGCTTGGCTCAATAGTTTCGCCGTGGACGACGGCCTCCTCGTCTTCTCCGAGTCCTCACTCGCTGTGAGTTCTCCTTCCCCCTTGAAGATTCTTTCAGAGTGAGAACCCGGCGACTCTTTTGTACGCGACGTCAACTCGAGGGGGAGAAGCGGAATGCATCGTCTCCACCTCTTTCGTCTATGATTTGGGCGTCGTCGCGGTGCCAACCCTCGAGGCGCTCGCCTTGCGGCCGCTGCCTCCAATAGGTTCTCTTTGAATAAATCTCTCAAAAGAGAAGCTGCAGATGTGGAGAAGGACCTCGCTGCCGCCAGAACAACCACCCCGGCTCCCGCAAGAACCTCGAGAGCTTCCGTCCACACTTCGAAGCCCCGGCCCTCCACTCCCTCGTCCTCATTCTCAACTAAAACTTCCACGTCTTCTACGTCTACCATCAGGACAAGCACAGCCAAAATGCTGGACGGTCGAGTAGAAGAGGAAGAAGAAGAGGAGGAGGAAGATGCTGAAGCTTTGGAGGAAGAAGCATTGAACGAGAAGAAGGAGCCTCCACGTGAAGTGCCTGTAGCTAGTACGCTGAGAGTAGAATCTGAAGAACAAGAAGAAGAAGAAGATGAGGAGGAGAAGGAGGAAAGTAGTCTGGAGGAGAAGGCGGTGGAGGCGGCGTTGAACGGGACTTCCCTGGAGGAGGAGTCTCTTCTCAGTCACAACGACACTCTCTCTTCCACATCTGCGAGACGCGCGGTCGTCGTCTTCGTCGTCGCTTTTCTTCTTCAATAAAGTCTTTTTCTTCTCTCAATCCGATTCGCTTTGTTTGTGTGATCGGGCTCGCCGAGAATTGAATGCGGGCATGGAAGCAATGAATGTGGACATTGCAAGGGGAAGAGAGAAGGACGACGACCCCCCACCACCCCTATCAGCTCTCTCCCTTCACTTCTTTTCATCGCACACCGCAAGGAGATCGCCTCGTTGACCGACGAAGAGCAGCCACCTGAGCGAGAGGGCGGCGGGAGAGAATCATCATCCGCGCCAGCTATGACGCGGAGGCGAGTCTGATGCAATGCCGAGTGGACGCCCGTCGCCTCCCCGCCGCCTCGCCGTCCCCCGACCCCGCCGCCATCTCCCTCTCAGTCAGTGTCCCTTCTCTGCCAGCCCCTCTCCTCTCCTTTCCCGCTCCACCAAACTCTAAACTCCGTCTGTCTGCGGACATCGTCGACTGGCGGCGGGTGAGAAGCTCGTGTCAGTCTCGTCGCGTGGCCGAGGCTTTGTTGGCGACAGTCGCCGCGTGGCTCCTCTTCTCTCCCTCGCCCCTCGCCACCTCTTCCCCTCTTTGGCGGCAACTTTCTCACTTTTTCTCACAGTCCAGTCTCGGGATTACAAGCAGCGCGATAAGAGCGGCGTCCACTCGCTGGTCTCCCCTTCACGTGCTCGTGCCAGGCTGTCCCCCTCCGCCTTCCCCTCTTGTTGCAGACTTCTCCCCCTCTTGCAGAGGATGTCGAAGGCGAGGGAGCAGGCCGAGAAGGAAGCTCTCAATGCCGAAGGCGAGGCAGCCGAGGGCGACAAGGGTCTCGCCAAGTCGCTCACTCTCTTCAACGGTTGCACCATCGTCGTCGGATGTATCATTGGCTCAGGGATCTTCGTGTCCCCCACGGGAGTCCAGGAACGTGAGTTCCCGTCCCTCTTTCATTCCAAGACCTGCAGAGGCGGGCTCCGTCGGCTTCTCCTTGCTCGTCTGGATTGTCTCTGGACTCTTCACAGCCATCGGAGCCTATTGCTATGCCGAGTTGGGCACTTTGATCAAGAAGTCTGGAGGAGATTATGCTTATATCATGGAGGCCTTTGGCCCTTTCCTCGCCTTCGTCCGTCTCTGGATCGAGGCGATCGTCGTTCGGTACTCCTCTTCCTCTCTCCTCCAACTACCTTGCAGACCCGTGACAGTGACGGTCGTCGCCTTGACATTCTCGATCTACGTGCTGCGTCCGTTCTATCCTCATTGTGATCCCCCGGAGTACACGAAGGAGTTGTTGGCCATCGCCCTCATCGGTTCGTCCTCTTCCCTCCTCTTTCCACTACTCAGTTCTCATGACGGCGATCAACTGTCTCTCAGTCAAAGCTGCCACTTTCGTGCAAGACTTCTTCACCGTCGCCAAGGTCTTCGCCCTCTTGCTCATCATTGGAGCAGGCGCCATCCTCCTCCTCTTCGGTCTGTCTTCCTTCCCCTCTCCCTTCAACACAGTCATCTACAGGTCGACCTCAGTCGCTGGACTCCTTCGAGAATCTCTTTGAGAACTCAGCTCAAGACCTTACCAAGGTCTCACTCGCCTTCTACTCGGGTCTCTTCGCATACTCTGGCTGGAACTTCCTCAACTTCATCGTCGAGGAACTCAAGGATCCTAAGAGGTATACTGTAATAGACGAGAAGAGAAGCTTCATGCAGAGACCTTCCCCTGGCGATTGCCATTTCAATCAGTGCCTGCACCGTCATCTACGTGCTCACGAATGTCGCGTTGTACACGGCCATCTCCCCCGACGAGATGCTCGAGAGTCCAGCCGTTGCAGTGGTGAGTCTCCCCTTCTCTTGAGAGAGTCGCAGCTCTTCGCCAACAAACTCTTCGGTCCCTTCGCCTTCCTGATGCCGCTCTTTGTCGCCTGCAGCACGATTGGCTCGGCGAACGGCGTCATCTTCACGTCTTCTCGTCTCTTCTACGTGGGTGCCCGCGAGGGTCAGATGCCCGCCGTGCTCACCATGATCAACCGCCACACTCGCACTCCCATCCCCGCCGTCGTCCTCACGGGCGGTCTCTCGATCGCCTTCCTGCTCCTCTCGAAGGACGTCTACGCCCTCATCAACTACATGCAGATCTCCTATTGGCTTGCCATTGGTACTTCCTCCTTCTCTCTTCTTCATTCCCTCTTCTCAGGTGCGGCGATCATCGCCCTTCTCTGGCTGCGCAAGACGATGCCTGATGCCGAGAGACCCATCAAGGTGAGTCTCTCTTTCTGAGAGAAAGTGTTGCAGGTGCCGATCCTAGCCCCGATCGTCTTCGGCCTCGGCTGTCTCGCCCTTGTCGTCGTGCCCATCGTCGCGGCACCCGTCGACACTGGTGAGTTCTCCTCCCCCTTCCGAGCTTGATCCACAGCCATCGGACTGGCGATTATGGCGACGGCCGTGCCCGTCTACGTCATCTTCATCGCGTGGAAGTCGAAGCCGGCCTTCATTGATCGTTTCACTGGTAGAAGCTTCCTCCTCTTTGCTATCTTCTTTCAGAAAGTTTCACGATTCTTGTGCAGAAGATCTTCCTCGTTGTGGACGATTCCAAGGAGAACTGATTTCTTCTCTTCTCCTTCTCTTTTCTCTCATCACAATTCACTGCATTCTCAAAGGGTTGCCGCGCATTTCATGCTTTAATAATTTAGTCGGAAATACAAGAATTCTCATGAGAATCAGCGAGTTTCACCCAGATAGGGCAGACAGTTCTCGTCCGAGTGACTGGAGCAGAAACAATATCGAATATCCTGCCACACCTCAAGAGAAGAGTCTCTCACTCACCTGGAAGCCTTGGCTTGTCTCGGGTCCACAGCCAATCTTTGGACAAGCCGTCTCACAGCCGAAACTCGTGCCGGCCAAGGAGCTAAGGGAGTGCAAGGGAAGGAAGAGCTCACCTCACCATGGAGCAACAACGCGAGTCTCTCTCACAGGAAACAAGAGTGACATTGTTGATCTGAGGCTCGGCCTCCCAGATCTGCCATCCGACATAGCAACGGAGGGATTTTCGCGATTCGCGATGGACCGTCTTCCATCGCGAATCATGTTAGGAGCACGAGGAGGTGGAGCGGCGACAGACCTTGAGGTTAACGCGAGGTGCGGTCCGAAAGGTGCACTCGGAAGAGTGCCATTGCGTCGCCCGTCCTTCCCTTAGTGCTGTCGTATTTCCCTTAGAGCAATCGCCTTCAGATTGAGATGAGCCTGACGAGGTGGAGGAGAACGCGGAGAAGCTGGCCGGGGCCGACGCGAAGGATTACGAAAGGAAGGCGCCAATGCGCGGACGCGAGAAGGTGGAAGAAGAGGAACGGTCGTGCGCCTCGGTCAGCGGCGTCGACCCGGGACGAGCCAATGGCGGTGGACAAAAAAGGTAAGCGTGGACCGCGACGATGAATGTTGGAGTCGTTTGTAGCGGCCGCCACACACCCTCAGGATCTACCTCGCCATCGCCCACCTCGCCCTCCTCGGCCACCACCTTGTTTGATTTTATGTGTTTGGTTGTGGAATGAATGTCGAAAGTTGGAACGCAGAGGAGACCTCTGAAGGCCTTGAAAACATGTGCAGAGAAGACAGTGCATGTGAGGGAGAAGCGTCGCCCTACAACGGCCACCCGCCGAGAAGGGCCCGTGCAATTAACCTTGGACGTTGGAAGGACCAAGGTGGGGACACGACAGCGGCGCGGGAAACAAGATCTCAGTGAAAAGGTTCCCGGGAATGCAATGGCGGGGAGGGCGTGCAGGGAGACACTGGCGACTCAGACGGGGCGGGGACGAGTCACCTCACACGGATTGCTCGGGAGTTCCGCTACCCCATCGCCCACAAGAAATAATTGTGAAAAGGGGCGCGCGGGCCGCGTCCGCGACGGCGCACGCGCGCGCCCATTCGGGCGCGGGCGCGAAATGCGTTATTTGAAAATCCGGTCGCGGTTTGTCACTGGATTCCGTACAAATGATCAAAGCGCGCGCCGTAGTTGTTTAATTCGTTGGAGCTGGGTGTCACCGACGCCCGCGAATTGCTACGCGTCGTCCGAACGTCCCCGTAGGCAAACGAAACGCAGTAGGCGCAGAGGGGGAGCGGAGGGAAGAGCCGGCTAGAAAATCGTGCCATGTGTTTGTTGTGAAATCGACTCCGCGGTGCAATTTGTGAATGCGCGCACGTGTGAACGCCAACTGAACGTGGTCGTTTTCAGAGAATCGAGGTGATTCATTGCGGATTGAGGGAGCGACAATGGACGGAAGCGAGGGAGGCGATGAGGTGGAAGAAGGCGAGCTGGGTGCTGAAGAAGACGTCGTCGAGTGAGTGATTTGACGGCATTCATGTTCATCGTTGCTTATAGAGTGCTTCAATTGGGAGACGTCCCGAGAGAGCAATTAACCTCCCTTCGCCTCGAGGATCTTCCCGTTGATGCGCTCGGCCGCCCTGTGTTCTACCACAAGTCCGCGAAATTTCATCTACAAGTATACGGACGGTCGATAATTCTGTGGATCAATGAAGGACGTGTGCATAACAGTACGCGCTTACCGCCGAATTTTTGTCTCACATGTGGGCGAACCGGCCGTTCGTCGCGGGTTCGTTGTTGGTTCGTCTCTTGACTCCGGTGTAGATGCACGCGTGCCAGGAGGTAACCGAGAACGTCTACGACCTGATGCCAACTGCAGTCGAGAAGTTGCTGGCCGAGGCGCCACCAGCGGGCATTAGCGCGTTTCCTGAGCCGAGTGAAGAAAATGCGAAGCGCATGCTCTTGGAATACCTCCGCTCTAGTGAACTCGTGTGTGAAGCGGGTGACAACGCCTATGTGCGACCCGCGGCGTCCGCTCGCGGATGGTGTCGCGTGTGCGGCGGCTACGAGGGTGATATCCGGGTTCGTCGTTGCCGTTCTTTGTAACAGTGCGTTTTCAGCTACACCGACGCCATAATCACGGCGGCATGCCGTCGGGGCGCCCTCCGATGACGGCGGACGAGAAAACCTTCATCATGGCGAAGCTAGTGGAGCGTATGAACTGGGCCGACGTGTACGCCCGAGGTCCAATGATGTGTCTCCCTGGGATGCGCCGGGGCTACTGCACAATTTGCAGAGAACTCGCTACTGTGTTGGTGCGTCTATGTGCCCATCGTGCATCTTGCTTTCAGCAGCATCCGTGTCAAACCGGTGTTTCCTGTGGCAAGCTGACACGCGGAAACCCCGCGAAGCCGACGCAGTGCCCGCATTGCAAGGAGAATATGACACAGCTGAAATTCGTGGTAAGGAGTTCGAGTTCCAACATTTCTCTTGACGCTCTGCAGCAGCACCGCAAGTCGTGCGTCGAAAACGAGGCAACGATAGGCGGAGGAGCCGGATACCCACGCAACGCGGCGGCCCTCGAGGATGACGATGGCACGGACTTCCGGACCGCTTATGAAAACGTACTCGCGTGCCTCCGCGACCTCTAGGCCTTCGCTTTCAGCTTATCGACCACGGAAGTGGCGGCGACATGACGCGCCCGTATGGTGTCTACGCGCTCGTCCGAGGCGACATATTGAAGGCACCAATCACAGGCCACGCATTGCTCAAGAAAAAGAAGCTTCTCTACGTCGGACAAACAAAGAATGGGCAGCGATTTGGCAAGCATTTCGACTTCGAGCGCGGTTTCGCGGTTCGCGATACCACGAAGAAGGAGGACCGCCTCGGTGCACCCGTGAAGCGTGAACTATTCCGGCTCTTCAACAGACGACGTCCGCCTATCGACGTGTTGATTGTGCAGGTTCGCCACCTCCGCCTGCTCTCATTTTGTATCTATTCTAGGCGAGCGTGTCGCTTACCGAGCACGCAGCACACAATCTAGAGTGCGCGGTCTTGGAGTACGTCGGGATCAAGAACTTGTTCAATGCAAGCCGCGGGTCAGCCTATGGCTCGTTCAAGACTGAGTGGTCGAAAGAAGAACGTCAAAAGGCAGGTGTGTCCGCTCTTCTGCCTTCCGCATTTGCAGGAGGACACATCCTTCGAGCAGTCCTACGGCGCCTTCGAAGTGGTGATTACGTCGTTGCAAGGAACACGGAGCCGCCGCTTAATCACTTCGTGTTCGTCATTGCGGACGCGAGACTCAATCATCGTGTCGTCGCCAATCGCTCCACGAGGAAATTTCGCCGTGTATATGCGGAAACGGCCACCGTCTACGTTGGATGGGGCTCTAGGAACGACGATTTCAAGATGCTAGAGGATTTGGTGCGGGTAAGCGACGGGACTCCAATCGGTTATTCAGGTGGTTTAGGGACGCTTCGCGGAGGTTGACAATGCCGTCTGGAAGGACGACACGGCTCGTTTCACTCTTTTCAAGGTGCGTACCCGTATTTCTTCTACGGCGTACAGGTGACCGAAGGTGTCGGCGTGGAAGAGGCGGAGCGCGTCGGGCGGCTTCTTCGGTCGGCCGTCGACCACGCCCACCCTGGATTACTGGGATTCCAAGTGAAGCCGCTGCCCGACCCACTCGACGAGTGCTCGACCGCTGCTCTCGAACGATGTCGCATCGCGCTGAACAACGCGATGCAGGAACGACTCCTCTCTTTCCCGCGTCATTGGATCTTACAGCAGACGTACCACCGTCGCAGTACGCCTGGTTATGGCATTCACATCGACGAGACTGTTCGGTCGCAAGCGCTTTCTTCGGTGGAGCTTCGATCGCAGTCGACGACCGTCTCCGACGCCTAAAGCGTGCCTTTTCCCCCCGCCTCGTCCTCCATACCCATCCTCCATCTTATCGTATGCCTCTTCTTGCTCTCAATTTTCCACCACTGCCTATTCCCTCTCCTCGCTTCTCCCACACGTGTGCCGTTTCTGCTGCTGTGCTGTCTCTCGCCCCCCCCCCCTTGTACTGTTTCCCTTCTTTTCGTTCGGGCACTGCCGCCAAATCTCCATACACTTCTCACATGTGAAATAAACCGTTAGAAAGCAAATGGCGATGATATTTTGTCTCCCCCGTCTCCGTCAGTCCCACGGGAGGAAGACGCTTCTTCACCATCAACGGCAAGTTCCTGAAAATGAAAGTGTCTCAAGGAAATTGTTTCACATCAACTTCGAAGATGCTTCTTGTTGAACAAAACCCCCTTGATAGCCCGCCTTTACGAGGACCGTGTGAAGGGAGAGGACGACGGGCAACGACAGCACGAGAAGCAGAGCCTGCATCATCACTGTTCATCTCCACAGAGCGCAGCCCTTTTTTATTGGCGACGCGAGTCCGGTTGAGACTTCCTCGATGGTGGTCGAGGGACCGGTCCGTGAAACGGCGCGTGCCGGCAGTCTTCGAGTGCTTCCCGCCCCTCGAGCAACAAACAAATAAACCGCAGACCACCTTCAGAGACTAAGTTATTTATTCCTGTTATTAACCAGGACCCGCAACAAATGACTCGTTTAAAATAACCGATGATAGACGTGAGAAGAGTGAAGAGGTAAGGGAGACGAGCGCAAGTCGAAGGCCTACAACTTGTGAAGTTTGGAGACGATGTAGTTGTCCGTTCGCTTGAAGAGAACTGACTGCAGCGGGTCCACATTGCGAATCTGCACAATATCCATAACTCATCCAATGAATACGAACCCGAACAAGCAGTTTGCGAGCTGGACAAGAACGCACGCACAAAGACTTCTGGCAACGCACTGCCACAGGCGGTGGAGAGGCCGCGCGACGTGTAGTCTTCACCTCCAACTCCTTCAAGGAACGGAAAGGGTTTTCAATCCTCTTCGTCTCTTCTTTCTTCTTGTCCGACGGAATGAATGCTTCATTCTTGTGACTGTCAGCAGTTGAAGCCGCGGAGCGAGATTCGTCTGTGTCGCTTTCGGATTCCCGCAGCTGCATTCCTTCCAGCGGCATCTTCGCATTCTTGAGATCTTCTCCCACATGCCGAGCTTGGAAGTAACTGCGGCAGTCACCCTCAGAAACTGGAGCAACGCTGGTCACCCACACATTCACCATTGTCAATTTGCCATCCGCAGCCCTAGACAACAGAAAATTCAGAGACTAAGAGGTATACCGTCTGCTCTGCAGAGTCTTCTTAAGAATCTCGAAAGAATCATCGAGCAGTCCAAATTCTTCACAGTATAAGGCCCTTGGGAAGTCTTTGTGAGTGCTGGCATTCTTGACGAAAAACTAAAAAGCATATGAAATTCAAAAGAATGGAAGAACCCAGATCTCGTTGCCGTTGCTTATCGAACGAATACAACCGTCGACTTTCTTCACTTTGTTCACGAGAAATCTCCTTCCCGACTCGAAAGTTGCCGAGAATTCAACTTTGGCTCCCAGCGACAATTTCGTCTCTTTAAAAAAATTGATAAGGCAAAAAAAAAAAATGGATCACCTGGAGGGAGATAAAACTCGAGATTGGGATGTTTGCCTGAAGCGACTCGACCATCCACCGAAATAACCACTCCAATTGCCTTCTCAACAACGATATCCTTCTAGAAGATATACATACGTGTTTTAAACATAAGACTTACTCCGAGAGCCTTTACTTTTTCAATTTTCTTCTTCGAATCGTCATTCAAACTAGCAATACGAAATCTATGAATGCAATCAATCTCTGTGCAAGTGTGTAAAATATGTACCGTCCAAGAGGAGTTGGCTTCGCATCTCGTATAAAGATTGTCACATTGCTCTCCTTGTACTGACTCAAATGCCAGAGAGCGAGAAGTCCCAACGGATCATCAACGATAGTGTTCGGCTCCTTCCTCGTTACAAAATGTCCAGGAAAGTCCTTATGTTCTTTAGCGAAAGCACGAATCTGATGACGGAATAATGTTTGAAAGATGAAAAGAAGTCAAACCAGATAAGCGTCGTCGAATTCATGTTGACGATCTTCATGCTTCTCCTTCGAGTCTTTGGTCTTTGCCGTCGACTTCTCATCGACTTCCCATTTAGTAACAAAAAACTGGTGCAAGTCGTAGTCACTCCTAAAGGCCTCGAACATCACCTCGATACCTATGAAATTAGACGGAGTCGATAGCATCTACCGGGTTTGAGCGGCCTTTCAGGACGGTGAGTGACAACGGTGAAGACATCATCGATTCGTTTGGCCGTGAAGATTGATCGAGGACCCACGACGACGCCCTTCAATCCACGAAGAATCTGAAGGAGCATCGAATGATTGAAGGTTAACCTACTCCAACGTCATCTCGCGGCGTTTCGAGGAGGCCGCAACCCTCATCTTCGAGAGAGACACATGCCACGGTGCGGTAGAGACGAACGTTTTCATTCCAAGGCTGAAACAAAGATGAGAGAAAGGAATCTTACGGCGATGGCAACCAGTCCTTGTTCTTCGTGGGCGGCCTTTCCAAATTCGCTCAACGACACTTCCAGCTTCAAGACTTTGTTCACTCGGACCATAATCCAGGCTTCAATTGGCACATTTGGAGCGATTTGACCTTGCCTAAATTTAGTTCACGCGCATTCATCAGCAAGGAAACAATCTTACAGTTCCTCCGGGATGTTTAGCCAAGGAAAGTATCTCGTCCAAAGTCGCTCATCATTTTGCAAAACACCCGTCAGTTTGACCTGAAGAACAATTTAAAGAACTGCGCACGAACCTCGAACTCGCCATTGCGCATTCGAGTGTCGTATATATGACCCTGCCGTTCGAAGGAAACCACTTCAATACTGTCCCTTTCGGGGGCCTAATTAAAGAACATCTCCAAAGGCAAGAAAGAACGAACGACAAAGTAGATGCATTCTCCTAGTTGAAGAGTCTTTTCTGCTCGTCTAACCTCCGCCTTCGTGGGATTTGGAATATTTAGCCTAAATAAGAAAAATAAGGTGAGAAATAAATTTTCTACTTGAAGGCATCGGCGCCGAGAGTCCAGATCCGATGTCCATAAGCGGGATCTTCACGCGCATATCTCTCGTCAACATCCGAGGAGAACTCGAGAGCATAGAAACGATGCATGCCGTCCATCTCGGGTGTGATAATGATAGCATTATGGCGTGGGCCTTTTCCTTCTATCCGACGATGATTCATTCTCTAGAAGTGGACAATTTTGATACAAGAAAATACAAATAAATAAACTGGCGGTTTAACGCTCTCCGTCAAATCCAACTTCAAGGCAAAGAATTGTCTATTCTAATCCTAGCAACATTTAAACCTCTCACATCGTAACAGCCATCAACGACAAAAACAAAACAAGGTCAAAGTCTCATGATTTTAAAGCGCCGACGGCCTTTTCAGCCGCTTCTTCCAGATTGCCTGCAGTTATGATGGGCAGACCGCTGCTTCGCAGTAGTGCTTGAGCCTCGTTCACGTTTGTTCCTGACATATTCATCACCAAACAATCTCACCTTCAAGACGAACGACAAGCGGCACGGTGAGACCAATCTTCTTGCAGGCCGAAATGATCCCATTGGCGACGGTGGCACAGTTCACGATTCCACCAAAGATGTTGACTAGAACACACTTCACCTACAAACAACAGGGCATATAAAAGAAGAGTCCTCTCACCAAAGGATCTGAAGTGATGATGCGGAATGCTTGAAAGACGCCGTCCTCAGTTACAGCGCCTCCAACGTCGAGGAAATTGGCCGGTTCGCCGCCCTTCAGCTTGATGATATCCATCGTCGCCATGGCCAAGCCAGCACCATTCACTGAACAATCAAGGATACGCGAAAAAAGAAATCTCACCAAGGCAAGCGATATTCCCTGTCATACCAATATAGTTCAAATGGTACTTGTGCGCCTCGACTTCACGAGCATCCTAACAAAAGAAATCAGAACTCTTGACAACTCTACCTGTTGTGAGTGGTCATCAAGGGCAAAGATTTCCTTCTGTCGAAAGGCTGCCGCATCGTCAAAGTTTATCTTCGCGTCGACACAAACGACTGCAAAATCACATACAAAGTGAACATAAAGAAATGTATGATACCTCTTTTATCATCAGTCTCCACAAAGGGATTGATCTCCACTTGAGTAGCGTCGATGGCCAAGAACAATTTGTACAATCGTTTGATCTCGTTGACGGCCTAAACAGTCAATCTTTCTCGCAATCCAGCGACACCTTCTTGAGCAGGTCACCCTTGAACTTGAGCTGCTGAGCAATTTTGAGTGCTTGGCTGTCGGTGATTCCTGTCTCTATATCAATTGGCTCCTAAAGAAGTCTTTGAGGCAACACAAAAGGTACCTTGAATATAAGATGCGGACTCTCAACGGCAACTTGCTCAATGTCAACACCACCCTGTGGACTGCAAACGAAAACGGGTCCATTGGCTTCACGATCGAGTAAGATGGCGAGATATGTCTCACGAGTTATGGTCACTCCTTCGGCCACCATCACCTTAAAACATAACAACTAGACATTTATCTCACCTTTCTCACGAGCTCTCCGTCCTTTGTTGTTTGCTTCGTCACTAATCGCTTTCCAACCATATCGTCTACCGATGAAAGCGCATCAGATTTGCTGAACATAAGAACACAGATTTGGCTTACTTGTGAGTAATGTAGACACCGCCCAAGTTGGGTTTACCACCAATAAAGCGTCCCTTCCCTCTGCCGCCCGCAAGCACTTGAGCCTTCACCACATATTCCATTTGCTCTAAACGCGATTAATAGAGCATCTCACATACCAACACCGCGCAACTTTTCCGCTGCTTCCTCTTTACTAGCGGCAACAACAAAACGCTGCACAGTGCATCCATACTTGTCGAGGAGTTCTTTGCTTTGATATTCTTGCAAGTTTAGAAATCTTTGGCATCTCCACTGAAAAGCTAAGTTCAACAGCGAGCGATATTTTACCATGACAGATTTCTTAACGAAAAGTCGTCGAGCCATTTGTGCCGCCATCGAGGACATTGCACCGAAAGTCTACACCCTAGAAGCAATTGCTCTTTCTAAAGAACAGTAGAGTAGAGGTTTGAACCAAGAAATACAAAGGAGACGGAAGACCAAGATACTTTTACTCTAGTTGCGTGCGCTAGAAAAAGCGACATCCGAACAAAGACAACCGACTTAAGAGAAGAACAACAACCCGTTTCGCATTATACAACTGGTGAACTGATTAATTTAGCAGTGTAGATGGCCTTCTCGGTGAGCATCGCGATTGTCACGGGTGAAGAAGGCACGGTGGGGAGGACACGAACGACAAGCGGAACTTCTCGCATATGCAGCATCACCTAAGGCGTAAAGAGAAAAACAACAAAACCCACATCAGGATGGCTATCGCTCCAATCGTGAATGACGAGCCTTAGATGTTCTTCATCGAAAACAGCACAATGCAGGCTGCCTTCGTAATTCCATAACGACGGCCTAATTATTCTTTCGGCAACGTGTGAGTGCGAAAGCCATTGCGAAGTGCACGTTGAATGAACCTGATGAAAACAAAATACAATAACAAACTCAGCAACTTACACTGCCATTGCGTAACTCAACGCTGAAAAGACGATGCACGACGACATCCGATCGAGACGGTGGTGCACTTGACACCATGAAAGTACGTGATGCTGAATTTATGGCAAAGCCAACAATTCTGGATGCAAGATCTGAAAGAAAATAAGTGAAGAATAATTTCAAACCATCTTCGGAATATAGAACCGTAGGTCCTTCTCGGTATGCAGTCACTCGTCTTGCAGTCGTGGCTACCACGCAATTCAGTGAATCAATAAAGGCGATATCATTCACGGGCATTTTGCCTCCGCCATTAGTAATATCTACCGGAGCGGCTGAGGGGTCATCCAAGTCCAACCTTCAATGGAATAATAATAAAGTGTTCCTAACTTGAGAATAGGACCACTTTGTAGACCGACGCAGACAACGGTGGCAGAAATCCAGCAGCAGCACCAGCCGGGCATAGGAAGATCAAACGAATGTCGAATCTGTTGCGTCTCTCCCACATACGTAACACACAGTCTACGATCCTGCACGACAATTAGGTAAGCAAGCAAGTAAACCTGAGAGGTACTAAGGAAGACTTCTGATTCAAAAGGTGACGCGGCAATAAATCTCACTGGCCGCATATGAAGCGCTGTTGTTCGAAATGGTTGGAGATTGGGTGTCAACTAAATACAAAAAAAAATGAAATCTTTTGTGTAGGTGAGAACATACCAATCGAATGCCGTAAGGCTTAAACAAGTTTGCGTCGATACGACATGGAACAGCCAAATACTGACCACTAAAGTCCATTCCTCGCAAACTGTCGTCCGTGCTGATCTGGAAACGAATCAATGATTGACTTGTTTCCCTACTTCAAGACGTTGTCCCTGAACGAGACGTAGACGCACACCGAGTGTTACCGACTCGAGAACAACCGATTTCTGGATCGACTGTTTGTTGTTGACCAATTTCTTCAAAGCAGCAATCTCTTGTCGCTTCTCAGCGAGTTCCAGTCTTACAACGTTCAGTTACAACGCAAGGATGATAGAAACCTCAATGCCTCATTTTCTTTTTCAACTCGTTCGTGCCTTTCACGCATCTCCTCGAATTCGGATGTGTCTTTGACCTAAAAGCACATCATCCGCCCGAGAACTAGCAGACCTTGATCGACTTTGCGAAGTGGACTCGAACATCCGCTAGCCGAGCCTTTTTCTTGCAGACAGGACAAGAAGCAGATTTTTCAGTACGAATCCAGCGATTGATACACGCTTCCCCGAAGAAGTGTCCACATTTTAGCGATGACAAACGGTGATTTCCAACTGTTACGAATTCCTTCAACTTCCACGATTAGAAAAAGCAACAATACACAAACCTCGAAGCACACAGTACAGCAATCTGCGTCCTCGTCGTCGTCAATCACTGGCTCCTTCTTGATTTCGCTTACACTCGGCTTGCTCTTCTTTTTCACAACCACATCATCTTCATCACTCGATTCGACAACGCCTGGATGTGTAGATGTCGTCGGTTGAACGGGCTCGATGGGTTCTCGTTCCGGTGACTGAAATGTTTTCAATGAATAACATTCCAAGAAATTTCATCGGAGACGTCACGAATGTTTTGAAATTAGCCTACCAATATCAATGTGTCGGTATCCAAAACGGCCCTCCTTCTTCGCCTTGGCGGGGTGGAAGAACTCGACGGAGATGGAATCGCTGATCTTCTTGAGCGCCGTCGAGTATTGTGATAGACAGTCTGCGAAATTAACAGAAGCATAACAGTTACCACAACATCGTCGTCGCTGTCACTAGACATCTTAGATCTTTTACATCGGCGAAAGACGACGGTGTGCGACCGTTCTCACGAGTATATCTAGAGGACTGCAACTAACCAACATCACTTACTAAGAGCAAGACGGCAAAACGCTATGTAAAGAGCAGCAAGAAGAAAATGGTGATTGCAAAGGTTTGAAAAATTTGTTGAAATTTAGGCGCGCACAAATTTGTCAAAGGCGCGCGTTTTTTTCGCGTACAGAGCAACGTGCGCCCACAAATCTGTTGTCTGTCTTTGACGTTTCCTTTTCAATATTGTTGTTGCTTCTGGTTGCGCTATTATTGTGGGAAGATTTTACACTTTAGGATGGTTCTAAACCGCCTCAAAGCGCTAATCTCCTGGTCATGGACGTATCTCTGGGCTGTTTGGTTTCTACTCGTCGTAGTACTAGTATACCTTCTGCGAGGGCCTTTGAAGATCAGCGAATCATTTGAGAATGGTGGGTTTTCATCAATCGGCTGATTTCGTCATCATTCTTCAGCATCGTCTTACTTCAACAATCTCACGCCAAAATTCTATGTCGCTCTTACTGGAACTTCAAGTCTCGTTTCCGGCGTCATTCTCATCTTTGAGTGGTGGTATTTCAAAAAGTAAGTCGATCTCGTCTTCATTCAACAATATTGTTTCCTAGTAATACGGTGGACTCATCTAGTGAGGATGGCAGTGACAATGATGAGGCCATTGAAGCAAGCAAAACGACGCCAGGTATTTTGGTCGAATGCTCATTTCCTTGCGCACTTTCAGAATGTAAAGTCTGGAGGAATCCTATGTGCTTGTTTCGTGGAGCGGAGTATTTTCGTGCCAAAAAGACGTTAAATATTGATCCGCTCACATACTATGACATGAATCTCTCAGCTCAAGACCACCAAAGTCTATTTACATGTGACGAAGACATCGGGAGAGCTGATTATGAGAGTATGCACGCAGAAGAATTTTATCCAATTGCTTGTTCAGTTATGCAAGTTGCTTGGCGTGAAAGAGATAGTGCGTCTCGAATTAACGCCGCTCATGAAGCTCTCGCGATTAATCCGAATTGTGCGCCTGCGCTGATTCTTCTCGCGGAGGAAGAGGCTGAAACCATAACAGAGGCTGAGCAAGTCCTTCGGTGAGTTACTCGGTTAATTTTGGAACCTGTTCGTTTAGGAAAGCTTTGAAAGCCACTGAAAACAACTTTCGACGACCGCAGTTCCACTATGATGTCGTCTCTGATCCTGTCCACCGTGAGTCACAGCTAAAGGATGCTGAGCTAAGGATCTACAGGTCGCGATGTAAACACTCTCATCTTTATTCGGCGTCGTTTGGCGATGTGCGCGAGGAAGCAAGGGCGACTACGTGAAGCTATCAAAATGATGCGAGATGTAGGCTTTTGCTTCTCAGACTATCAAACACCGTAATCTCAGATCATCAAGGAGTTTCCAGTGTTGAACATGCTGAGTGTTCACGAGAATCTCATCGAAGCGTACCTTGAGATGAATGCATATGCGGACGTTCAAGCTCTTCTTGTTCGTTACGATGGTTTCGGTTGGTTCTGAGATGTACTTGCATGAAGGCATAGATCTGAGAGAGCCAAAATCTGCTGTACTTTGCTACACTTCGGCTTTACTGAAAACTCGACAAGTGGCTGACAAGTAAGTCAGGAATATTGGGTGGCACGTATCGACCTAGATTCGCCGTGGAAATCTCACAAAAACGCGGCTTGAGTGCTGCCGAAATGCATGCCGTGGATGCTATCAATCGTGCCATCGAGTTTAATCCGCATGTGCCTCTTTATCTTCTGGAAATGAAACCGCTTATTCTTCCACCGGAACATTATCTGAAGAGGTAAGAGGACTGTTAACATACCACAACTGCTTTAGGGGAGATTCGGAGGCTGTCTCGTACGCGTTTTTCCATATTCAGCACTGGAAGCGAATTGATGGAGCACTTCATCTACTGCAGTGTACATGGAGAGGCAGTAAGTTGACAGTCGCCATCCAGTCTTTAGTGACTCGTCCCATCGATCGAGGATTCGGCTTCAATTCTTACTCCACGTGCATCGAAAACGCCGATCGAGAGTTGCTCCCTCGTGAGTGAATTCGTCGATGAATTTCTTCTTTGAAGAATGGCATGACGTGTCCGTATTTCCACGCAAAGAGAGCCCGCTCATTCCGTTGCTTCAAACAATTCTCTGCATTTCTGTCTGCACAGTCTCCATCCTCATCTATCAATACCCGAAGAATGCTGCCGAATTTGCCGAAGGCGTAAGTCGATGGTGGCAAGTGAAAGTCTTCCTCAGATCTTGGGAAACGTACGTGTACTCACGAATTACGTCCTCGACTACATATCAGCTTGGCTGCCCGAACAATCTCTTCTCTCGCCGGCAGCGCCCGCTTCGCTTGATATTTGACCTACTAGTCGCGTTTTTGTTTGTACATGGGTGTTGTTCTTAATTCAATTTGATCTCGACTAGTCGTTTTAAAGTTGCCAATTCGTAATTTTAGCGTATCCTTTTATGTGCAGTTTCATTCATCTGAATAAAGACGTTTTTTTAAGTAAGACTAATCTAGAAGAAGGGTAGTGCCCCTCTGTTTACATTAGCGATCATTTTATTAATTTCGGTTATTCTAATACTTCAATGTCAGAATGGATTCAAAGAAACTCGTGGAGTCTCTATTAGGAGATCTGCGCCTCCTTAGTACAGAAGCGAAAAAGAAGCATAATCATGTCAAAGAGGTTTGCCATTTCGTTAATAATGCCTGTTTTCTTGTCTAGGCTGCGGAGGCGGGATTGGTAAAAGTTAGAAACATCGGAACGGCGTCGACAGATGCCACTTTGTTGCAAAATCTTCGTGGTGCGTCGTCCGAGCTTCTTCACCCACTGGTCATGGGCTGCACGTCGAAGAACACTCGCCTTGTGCAAATCTCTTTGCAAGCTATCCAGAGACTCATTCAATACCGAATTCTCGATTCTGTAAGTTGTTTTTCACTAAAATGTAAGGGCGTTAAGAACTCGGCACCGGTGGTTGTGAATGAACTTTGGTCCTTGATGGAAGCTGAGTGTGAGGAATTGCGGATTCTGCAGACTGTCACTCCTTTCGTATCAACAGAACTTCTCGTCACTGGACCGGCCCTGGCAAAGGTTCGTCTTGGATCATTGACAAGATCGTTCATCTAGTGTATTGTGATGTGCTTTCGAATGAACTTCGCCAAGGATCCTGTGGTGATCAACGCAGCGTCAGCGGCAGTCAGGCAACTCGTCAGTTGTGTCTACGAGCGGGTCATACAGGTTTGTCGTTGTTCCCCCTTTACTTATTTTCCTAGGAGGATGGTATGAAAAGCGGCGAACTCTCTGTCGTTGCATCGACATCGAAAGCTAGCCCTCGCCTCGCTCCACCCACGCTGCGACCTTGCGCTGCTGACGGCTACATGCTTTTCAAGGTTTAATACGAATCAGTTCATCAGCTTGGATACAGGATCTTTGCCTGCTCATTAACGCGGAACAAGCAGTGTGGCTTGTAGGGATTCAAGAAATGACCCGAACGCTCGGTCTCGAGCTGCTTGAATCTGTGCTCAAAGGGTACCCGTCAATATTCTGCAAGGTTGGTATACTTGCAATTTTCAATCCTTCTTAGCACGCTGAGTTCGCGGGTTTAATGAAGGAGCAAGTGTGTCCACTCGTAATCAAACTCTTTTCTCCCAACCTCAAGTACATGCAAGTGAGTGCTCATTTTCCATCTGTAATCTACCAGCTCTCGGCACAAACGGCAAAAGCACTCGCCACAGCTGTTTCTTCTGCATCATCATCTTCCTCGGAGCGGCCGTACTTCCCAATTGCGATGAGATTGCTGAGAGTGGTCGTCGTGCTCATTACGAACTATTACGAGCTTCTCGTATGTTTTCATTCCAATCTATAACAGCAACAATATTGAAGGTCACGGAGTGCGAGATTTTCTTGTCTCTTCTGCTGAAGTTTCTAGAGTCGGACAAGCTCGGTTGGCAACGGGCTATTGCTCTGGACGTTCTGCATAAAATTGTAGTACAACCACATCTCCTCAGGTACAGCGATTCGTTGAGTTTCTTATTCTTCAGTTGGTTTTCTTTGAATTACGATGAGCGACCGAATGCAACGAAAGTCGTCGAAGGCATGATGCACGGGTTGCAGAATTATATACAAGCTTCTTTTACTCGAACGTCGTTTTCATCTGGTGAGAGATTCTCTCTATACTTAAGTTCGGCTTAGCCGGTAACGATGACGAGTCTGACGTTGCAACATCATCTGGACAACCGGGATTTTTCTACAAAAGTGGGCTTCGTTGTCTTTCTGTTATCGTCTAGCAGGTCTCTGGATTCCACTGGTAGAAAATTTGTCACCGAAGAAGTCTTTGCTGTTGGAGTCGTTGGATCGTCACGATGCGGCGCCGTTGCCAGATGGCTATTGTGTCTCGCGCGCCTTCGGGTGCATTGCCGATGCAACGCAGTCCACTTTCATAGCCATTGACAAGGCTTCTCAAGTTTGGGCATTCCGAGAACTTGCAAATTTGTAGACGGAGGAATCTCCGACGGCGTCGAGTTCCGTTTTGTACAATGCCGTGCATTCAAGTCTTCTTGCCTCACTTCGACTCCTCCTCGAAGCGAGTACGGATGAGTCGATTTCGGAGGCCGTCCTGAAGTCGCTGAGCACCCTCTGTCATCTGGCTTGTCGTCTCGACAATGGAGCTGCCAAGGAGGCCACACTAACCGTTCTTTGCTCTGCCGCACTTCCGCCTGCATATTTTGCTCGCATTGTCCGGTTCTCACATGTCGGAGATCCAAGCAGAGGTTCTGGTATTGACTTTAGTAATGTGCTTTCAGCTGATGAGGGCGATGCTGGTGAAGTTGCGTCGTGGGTGAGCCAAGTTGTCGCGACTGCCTTGCCTTGTCCTGTGCCAAATCTTCCACAGCAAATCCTCAATACTCAGGTCATGGTAGGTTCCCATTCGAGATTCTTACTGTAAGGGACTTATAGTTGACGGCGAAAAACGTCCAAGTCGCTCGTGTTCTCATTGGCCTGGTGCAGTCTGTGGGCGACTCCCTTGGCGGATGTTGGCAGCCGGTGCTTGCCGCATGTCAGCACCTCGTCTGGCTGTTGGCCATGAAGCCGAATCTTAGTGGCGGATTTCGAAACTCGGACACTGATGCGACCACGTCAAATTCAACCCTCACCACTGCGGTTTTGGCCGACATCCCAGTTCTGGTTTGCATCTTTCTTCTATATCACTTCGAAGGCTGCTATGTTGAACAAGATCTTCGAGTGTTCGTCGTCGCTCGATGAAGTTGCTTTGCATCACATCATTGCCGCCTTGTGCAAACTCTCTTCCGAGTCCATGATGGTACCGTATTTGCAAATATTGTCTTAGTCTTGAAGGTATCACAAACTGGTCGAGAACCGTCGTTCTTCGGTGTCGCCAAACTTCTTCACACGGCGATGGCCAATCTTCATCGAATCGAGGTCTTCTGGAAACCCATTAGTGCACATCTCATCGAGGTAATAAGCCTCAGCAAATGATTACGTTTAGATTTCCAATCATCCCTACATGGCGTTGCGAGAGTCAGGTGCTGTTGCGCTTACAACGCTCATTAAAAGTGCACTTAAGGCGAAAACCGATATGGACGAACTTGTAAGCATTTTATTTCCTAGCAGAGCCCATTCTTTCCAGAAGCGTCAGCAATTGGTGCTGAGTCCATTGTCGGCCTTGTCGGAGGTGGAATATGTGGATGTTCGACGTCGTCAGATGGATTGCGTGATCTTGGTAGTGCAAAGCGAAGGCGCTCAGCTGCGATCTCCGCTCTGGTCGCCAATTCTCGGCATATTTTCCTCGATCGTCACATCCAAGTCGACGTAAATGTTTCTTTGTTGGCTAATTCTTTGTCAGTCTGGATTCATCACTCATTCAACAGTCATTTGGAGGTCTACGAGTTGTTATATCAGATCTTCTTCCTCATCTATCTGTCGACTGCATTGAGATGCTTGTTGAAACGGATGCGAAGTATGGCGCTCAACAAGTCGAAAGCAACATTTCCTTGTCTGCCCTAGCTGAACTTGTGAGTCGCCATTTTGTATCTGATTACAGCTCTTTAGTGGACAATTAGTGACTTTGTATATCGAAGAAGTAATTCAATGGGAGCCGAGGTGTGCGAGAAGATATGGCTCGTTCTCTACAATTGCCTCTCGGAATTGTGTGTGGATCCGCGACCCGCCATAAGGAAAAGCGCCTGCCAGACTTTGCTGCAGACAGTTACTGCTCACGGACACGCATTGCGGACTCCTGCTTGGAGTAAAATGATTTGGCAGGTTTGTCAAACGTAGCAATTTAAATCTGTAAAGGTGATTTTGCCAATGCTGGACAAAGTACGAGCCCTTTCTCGAAGCGCGTCGACGGAGAAGTCAGCCGACCCAGCTCTCTTGGTGCATCATTCGAGAGATACGGAAGCCAAGCAATGGACTGAGACCTCCATACAGACTCTGCAGGCCGTCGCCAAAATCTTCAACGTTCAAAGAACCGAGCTCGTTAAACTAGGTTTGAGCAATTAGAATATTCGAGATGTGCAGATGACTTCGCTGCTGCTTGGGAACAGCTTTTGCAATGCGTAGAGTGGTCAGCTTCGACGGAGAATGTGGAACTCTCGCTGGCAGCTCTCAAGAGCTTCCAAGAGCTCCTGCTCGGCAGAGTCTCTGCACAGACACTCGATATGAATACGAGAGATCGCTCGACAGCAAATCATTCAAGTGACGACTCTCTGCCCTTTCTCCCTCAGAAATTGTGGCTTGTTTCTTGGAAGGTTCGTCTTTCTTAGCATTAGCTAATCTCTTGAACAGGTGTGGATCTCGACTGCTCGAGCCTTGATTGCGAATCGTGACGCGAGGCCCTTGGAGAACAACCGTCGTGTTTATGTCGCCGGACCCTCTCATCTCACTACTCTTCTGCATATTTTCCCTCCTCTCTTCGAACGAATCAAGAGAGATATCTCCGTTGAGGAATTGATGTTCCCACACGTTCCGGCCATCTTCGAGGTTCTTTTATATTTTGTAGTCTTATTTGTTGTAGGGCATCGTGAAACAGCCGACTCCCTCCGAGCAAGCGCCTTTTGTCTTACCGAATGCATCTCAGTTGACTCCAACTCAAGAAGCAGTCCTCGATTGTGTTCGCGTCATGTACGCTGTGAGTCTTTTGTATCTTTCTTTTCAGTCCGCTACAGGAAGAGACGGAGCCGTCGTCGCGACTTCGTGGCTCGCTTCCCGACCTTCTCCGTCTTCTGCTTCGCTTCAGCCTTTTGGCTGTTCAACTTGGCCCGCGTGACTCGGAATGGACGCAGCAGAACGTGGTTCCGTTCGCGGAACTCTCTCTTCGAACTTTTCTGGACTTTTTTGCTGCAACTGCGCATTACAAAGAAAACGTGGAAGCTCTCGTTCTCGTGTCCGCAATTCAAGTAAGGAGTTCTGTTTGCACCATCTCCCCTGTTTAGACCTTGACTGAGCCGATGTCGCTGAAGTACGACTGTGTGGCACAGTCCACTTGGAAACTGGCTGTCTCGGTCTTCCTGAAAGTTCTCAAAATCGGACTTCCAATTGCGAGGAGCAACGTGACTCATTTTCGAGATCTTTGGGGAGAACTAGCGAATTGTTTTGAAAGATTTCTCTTCACTGCCAGGTAGACATTTCGAATTATCTACATTTGATGAAATAGTCGGCCGGCGACTCAGTTGAACAGCGAAGAAAGGAAGCGTGACGAGTTCGTCGATTGCCAATGTATCGAGTTGGTCCGGGTTGAACTTCTCCCCTACGCATCTTCCTTGCCCACGCCTTTCGTGCTGCGTCTCATCGAGATCTTGAATCGAGGCTCGCTGTCGTCGCTCGACCCGAACGACGTGCTGGGTAAGTGTTTGTTGGGAGGTGAAGGGAGTGGAAGCCCGCGTCTGCCTTTCACTCACTTGACTCACTTGCATGAGACGTTGTGTTGTGAGGGAGTCCACTTGAAGTGCTTCAGCTTCAGAATCGTACTCCGTGCGGGCGGACCTCTCTCGCGCCTGTTTCGATGCTCTTCTGTCGATGTGCAATGAGAGCACTCCCGACCTCGTCTCGTCGCTTCAAGGCGGCACTTCTCAACTTGGCCAATCCGCCCTCTCCTCCCTTGTTGATCGATGCAAACAGGTATTCTTCTCAGTCACTTCTTTATCCTTTTTAGGTGATGAGCGCTTATGTAAAGGATGAGAAAGGAGCAGGCAGATTAGCCTTGCCCCAAGAGCGAGTCCTCGAGATGCTCTCTGTCCTGCAAGCTGTTCCCACTCTTATTGATGGACTCGCAAGGTTCGAGCGTCTAATGAAGGCAAGTACATGTTATTCAGGAGAATAGACGCGACTCAAACAGCGTTGTACACGCAGCTCGTCGCCCTCCATCCAGTCCTCGTCGACACCATTCCGAGTTGTCGATCTCATCATTTGGTTTGTTCCTTTCTTTTTCTATTCAGTCTGAAATAGGTAGAGAAAGCGGTGATGGACGCGCTGAAAGCGTATCAGACGCTTCTTCTTCTCAAAGTTCTTCCTCATTGAAGCATATTACTGACTGTGATTCCACTCGCTGGGTTCTTCTACGAGCACTTGATTCCTCTTTTCTGCTTGGGTACTTCTTCCCATAGTTGTACATTCAGAGCTCTAATAACTTTTCTCTTGTCCATGCACACATCCCATTCCACGCAGAGCTAAATGAACGTTGTGATGCTTGTGAAGTAAAGGTTTTACGATGAGAGACGAGACACTAGCCACGTGGAAGACGACGCAAGTCGACGCGCGTCGATCCGTCCCGAGATGGGGCCGCGTCTCTCCCTCGCGCATCCCCTCCCTCGTCTCTCTCCTCGTCTCCTCAAGACCATCAAGGTCGTCTCCTTCTTTTTCTTATTCTCTTTAGCGATGGAGAAAAGAGTTGAAGACGTCGCATACAGTAGCCATCCTCGGTCTCTTCCTATTTATAATTTTCATCTACAAAGTACAATATCAGACGGGCATCGAGATCCTTCCCTTCGTGCCCATCGATGTCTCCGGCTTTGAGTGAGTCTTCTTTGCCCTTCCAGTCTCAGTTCTTACAACGAAGCCGTGATTCCCCGAGTGAAGCGATCAGAAGCAGCCGAGCGTCAACCTCGAAGCGGCTCTCTTCTCTGCTGGGTGATGACAGCTTCGGTCTTCCATCGAACGCGAGTGCGAGCTGTGAATGAAACCTGGCTGCGACGTTGTGATGCTGCTCACTTCCTCACGAATGGCGACTCGGGGCTCGCTTCTTCCCTGCCTTTCCACACTCTCTTCGATGATCTCCCTCAGAGTTACTTCAAACTCTTCTGGAAGACTCGTCTGGCCCTCTACTACATCTACAAGCATGTCTCCTCTAACTTTGATTGGTTGGTCTTCTTCTCCAGACCCACTTGCAGGTACTACAAAAGTGACGATGACAGCTATGTAATCGTGGAAACACTTCGAGAGTATCTCAAGCAGTTCGACCCTTCCAAGCCTTACTACATCGGTTTCCGACTGCGACGGAGAATGGTAGAAGAAGAAGAAGGAGATAAGAGGAAGTTGCAGCCGGAGCACGGCTACAATGCGGGAGGCTCTGGCTATGCCCTCAGCGCCGAGGCGATGCGTCTCTTCGCCTCGGATCTCTTCTACGACCACTCCGCCTGCAGCTACCACGAATGGGAAGACCTCGCCATTGCTCGGTCTCCTCCATCTCTCTCTTCTGGATGAAGAACAAGGTTCAGATGTCTTGCCAGCAGAGGCGTCTTCCCACACGACACTAGAGACGAACTCGGACGACAGCGCTTTCTTCCATGGAGACCCGAAGAACACTATCACAAGGAACTCAGGAAGGACTTCATCTTCGACGACATTCCTCATTCTGTGAGAGGAGAGGAGAAAAGAGAAGGACGAGTTCAGGGCGGAGAAGTCTTCCACGAGAACCTCATCAGTCTTCACCACCTCGAGCCTCACGAGTTACTCCTCATCGAAGGTCTTCTCTACGGCGTCCGTCATCCCCTTCCTTCGCTGTCTGGGCCGAGTCTTCTCACATCAGCACGTCCTCACGAAACTCAGCAGACTTCTTCATTGCTGGGGGATTCTGTCTGATGCTTCGTCTTTCAGCTTTTGCGCGTCTCGAGTAAAGCATGTAAAGAAGAAGCTTGAGAAGGATGAAGGAGGAATGAAACTTGTCGGAAGTCCGGATTTCGGGCATTTGCCTGCAAGCTGCGAGGGAAAGGGGGAGAGGGAGAGGGCGAGTGACGGCTGCGGGAAGTCGCCGATGGCAAACAAAGAGGAGATCCGCGAGGAGAAGGAGGAGGTGAGTGCTGTAAAGCGAGAGCGAGAGTGGGAAGGGGAAGGAGGAAGACGCGCGTGGATGGAGGCTGCTTGTCTGCTCGTCCTCCAACGTCTTCCTCCGAGAGATGCCCTTCGTGCGAGTGGCGTCTGTCGACTTTGGAGACGTCTCGTTCTTGTCCATCTTCGCCATCTAGTCTCCCTTCATCTAGCGGATGTGGTCGAGGACGAGCTGGTGCCCGTCGTGGCTCCTCGTCTCTTCTTCCTCTGTTCGGGTCTCCAGGAGGTGTGCATCGAAAGTCGCGAGCCTTCTCGCTTCTTCGCCTCGCGCCTCCAGATCACATCCCAAGTGCTGGACGCCCTCGCCTCTCTCCCTCGTCTTTCTTCACTTTCAATCACAAGGTAGAATGACTCCTTCAATCCCCACCTCGAGTCCCAGATGTCGCTTGAGTCTAGCAGCCATTCAACGCTTGAGTCTCCTTCCCTCTTCCCTCAAGGTATTCCTTCTCCTCCTCCGAGAGAGAGAGAGGGTTCAGATTCTCCGAGTTGACACTTGTGTCATGGAGGTCTCCGACGAAGCGTCTGCCGCTCTCGCGCACGCCGCCTTCGCCCAACTCTTCTCTCGATGCGATCAACTTGAAGAGTTTCTTCTCCTCGTGAGTCTTTCCTTGTTGGAAAGAAAGAATCCAGGGCCGAGGCGGTTGTTACGGACACTTCGTCCTTGACCAAAGCGTGCTCGGCCTTCTTCCCTCAACGGTGAAGCGTCTCTCGATCTCGGCTGGGGATTCTCTCCAACTTCACGACTTCTCCTTCCTTTCCTCTCTACCGTATCTCCCACACCAAGACGAACTCTGGTTTCAGACTCGAGAAGCTCTCCCTTCAACGTTCTCTCATGACGAACGTCGACCTCGACTTGCTTCCGGTCTCGTTGCGGGTGCTCGACCTCTCCTTCACTCGCTTCGTCACGGACTTCTCTTCCATCCGAAGACTCCTTCTTTTGAGGTTTCATACAAAGGAATATGAATGATTGTTGCAGAGAACTCCATCTGACGGGCAACCGCGATGGTCTCACGGACACGGCCCTCGAGGCAATCGTCCAGGACTGCGATGCCCTGGAGGCGCTGTCCCTCGACACGTGCTCCTCCCTGACGACGAACGGCCTCGAGAAGCTGAGTCGTCTGGCCTCCTTGCAGAGACTGTCCCTCTGGGGTCTCTCCTCGGTCACGGACTCCCTTCTCTCTCTACTCGCCTCCCACTGCCGTCGTCTCTCCTTCCTCAACATCCAGTATTGTCGAAAGGTTCCCTCTCCCTCACACTTCTCATAACTCTTCTCAGATCAGCCCCGAAGGTCTGCATTCTCTTCTTTCCCTTCCAAGTCTCGTCCACCTCGTCGTCTTCGGAGTGACAGCTTGCGATGAAGCATTCGCCTCTCGGTTCAAGGGACTCCTCGAAAGAGACGCCTCGAAGCCCTCGTTGCCCGTCCTCCTTCCTTCCATTCCTTTCCCCAATTCTTCCTCCTCTTCCACGCATTGAATTCCACGTTTTGAAACGATAGAATCTCCCAACGGGTTAACAATTCCAACGGTGCTTCATTCTATGAAGTTGGTCAAGAAATAAATGCCGAGTGAAGGAAAGAGAATGTCTCGAGACTCCACAGAGTCCTCGAGGAGCATTGCATGAGAAGGAATCTTCTTCTTGACACTCGATTATCTGAGACGTCTTTCATCACATGAACTAGGAGAAGAATCAAAGACCTCCCGAGATCTGAGTCGAAGCAATTTTCCTTCGAAGAATTTCCTTCTCAGAGACACTTTGAAGAGATCCTTTGATGTCAATCTTCCATGCAAGTGAAGACTTGGCCCGTCAATGATAGAACAACAACAGCACAAACACAAACAAAGAAGATGAAACTGAACTATGGATGTATCTTCAAGAAAGTCGAAGACTTCCACTAACTTGGTTACCTCGACTTGAAGTGTGAGAAGAAATGAGGAGCCAGTTAACGGAAGTCTCTGTCAGCTGTCTGCTGCATAACCCAAAGCAACTTTTAGTGGTGAGAACAAACACTTGAGAGTGAAGTACCGTATTCGGGCTGAATCATGCAACGGCGCTTTGCACGACTGGAAAGACTCCAAAGACTCAATGAGACGACGAAAGAAGAAAAAAGGAAATGGCACAAGGAATGAAGATAGAAGGAGAAGGGCAGCAGAAGGCCGAGGGCAAGTGAAGATGGCGGCGGAGGATGAACCGGACGGGGGCAAGTGTTGACCGTGGCGCAGGGAAGTCGCGTCTCGTCCGCTTCTTCGACCGGACGCGCGAACGGTCAGCGATCTGCTTTTTGGCGCCCCCACACAAAGAGTCGGCGAGTGCAAACGGAGGATCTGGAAGCGGCGCCCCTCACCCACTATAAAGCCCTGCCCCGAGGACAGACGGGCAGCCATGGCCTCCTCCTCCGTCCTCCTCCTCCTCTCCGTCCTCCTCCCCACCCTCGCCTTCGCCGCCATCGGCGAGCTCCAAGTCCTTGTGAGTCTTCTCCTCCTAGTCCTTTTCACTTGTTCAGCCGCGTCTCGAGTCTTCTCCTCTTGACTTCGTCTCCCCTACTGATGTGGTCGTGAGAGCGCGTCGTCAGTGTTCCGTGGGAGGCTGTGGCTGTGGAGGTCCCTGCGGCTGTGGAGCCGTCGGAGTCTGTGGAGGAGTGAGTTGTTTCTTCTTCTCCAAGACTTCTTCAGTCGTGCTGCCCGGCGCCGCCGCCGCCGTGTGTGTGTGCCACTCCTCAGTGCAGCTGCCAGACTCAGACTCAACTCGTCGCCGTCGACAGAACCTGCTGCACCTGCTGTCGACCTGTTCGTCTTCTTCTTACTTTATTCTCTCCACTACCATTCCTGAGAACCTTTTCAAAAATTCCAATTTGTCAGCACGGAGACTCAGAACTTGGCCTCGGAATCACCTCTTCGAGACCTCTTCCTTGCAGGTGTGCACGAGTGCGTGTGTGAGCGGAGGAGGCTGCTCCTGCGGCTGCACTCGTGGAG
Source organism: Poikilolaimus oxycercus (assembly GCA_034700245.1). Classification (NCBI taxonomy): domain Eukaryota; kingdom Metazoa; phylum Nematoda; class Chromadorea; order Rhabditida; family Rhabditidae; genus Poikilolaimus; species Poikilolaimus oxycercus. Next base: position 41,552 of record JAQIXL010000048.1, read on the forward strand.
GATGCGGTCGCAAGCGTCGCTCGCTCCTCGCCATCGACCAGGTGGAGCTTCAGAAGATGAACAACACGCCCCTCTGAGCCCTTCTCCCTCCTTCTCCCTATTTATTGAACAACGACGTGTGGATAAACTGCGAAGCGGTTCTTTCTTCTTTTGGATCAGTGAACACTCCTCGACAGTCCTCTAGAGTTCGTTTTGATCCTTGGCCATGTTCAGTTGATATTCACGGAAGCTGCAGAGTTGTTTCCAATGGAGAATGAGATCAAGTTTATGTCTCTTGTTGAAGACTCTCTAGTGTCATTGCTAGCTGAGGAAGAAAAGGGGTCAGCACTTTAGGATACCCGTGTCGAGGAGAGGCAACACGAAGAGGAAGAGAGCGAAGAGGAAGGGGAAGAAGAAATATTAAATGAAAAGTCTCCAGTCATCGGGTCTCACTGCAAATCTCTGCCCCTGGCACATGGAGCAGAAATCCGCCACATCGCGGGCCCAACACAGAGGAGGAGCCTTCGCCAACAACGGAGTTCCTGCCATTTGGAGGAGGTCTTCTCGGATGAAATGCTTCACTCTGAAGAAAGAAGGTGGAGGAGAGACGCGGACAGACCGAGCCTTCACGGCCATCTTGTACTCGCGTTCCTCGGAGAAGGCGACTGCTTGCACTGTCAGGTCGTACCATTGCACTTCGCCCCTCTTTCGTTCTTCTCTCACTTCGGTCCATCTGAAGAAGGGGAATGAGTTGGAAGAGGGGGAGACCTCTGAGTGTCTTGCAGACCATGGAGGACCATTTGATTGAGAGAGAGAACTTCGAGATGAGAGCCGTTCTTGTGCTGTTCCACTCTGTCGAAACATTTGTGACGAAGGATCTCCTTCTCGATCAACTCGAAGACTCGCGAGAACTCCACCGTCGCACTGAGATTTGAGGAAGAAGAGAGGGAGAACGCACTTGTTGAACTCCTCGGAGAGAAGTTTCTTCTCGTCCATGCAGAGACAGAGGGGCGGCGGCACGAGGGCGTCCTCGCAGAGTCTTTCGGGGGAGAGCATCTCCCTGAAGAGACTTCGTCCTCCAGCTTCCTTCTTCTTGGCTGTCGACGAGCCTCCTTGAATCAAGTCGAGAAGAGTCTCCTTCACGTCCAAAGTGGAGATAAGTCTAAAGAAGAAGGTTCTTGAAGGATTGCGCCTCCTTCGACCTGTGTGTATTGTAAGTGAGATTGGTGGCGCAGTTGGAGCAAGACGAGACGAATGTTGAGGGAAGACGAATGGAGAAGAAGGGCGACCTCGCTTCGACCCTCGTCGTCTCCGAGTCGAGTTGCTCGTCGAGGCGATTGCCTTGTTCACTGAGGACGACGATCGACGTGTTGTCCCCAAGACCACGGGCGAGAAGTCTTTCGAGACTTTCACGGAGTCGCCGATCTACAGCACCAACGAGTGAAGGTTCTTGTTCAGCGACTCGGAGGATGTTGAGGGAGAAGTGACAAAGAGTCTTGAACCTCGAGGAGAACCTCTCCATTTGGGAAAGGACAGTCTCAGCGATAGCCTGCAAGCCCTGAGATCCGCCCTGAGAAGAGAGAAGACTCCGTGGGGGGAGGGGGGCCGGGTGTTGAAAATTAGAGAGCCGCCTCGGCTCGCCCAACAGGTTTCATTGTGTTGGAGAGAGACCGAAAAGGGAAGAGGAGGGGAGATGGAGCAGAGGACAAACGCACCTCGCCCGTCTTCAGACAGCCACCTTCTTGGAGCTTCTCTCGATTGTAGCCGTGCAGCGGTCGAAGGTCCAAGTCGAAGGGAGAAGCAGCTGTCAACAAGGAGAAGTCGCCGTCCCCTTCACCGAGCTCTTCATTCAGCATTGTGACGCAATTTCTCTCTGGACATTCTTCTCTGGCAAGCAGCCCGCTCACCCTTCATCAGATCCCAGAGGAATCTCTTCTCCGAGTCCGTGGAGAGAAGGGATTGAAGGTTGCGAGAAGAGTCTCCATCCACCTAGAGCCTTCTTCCCTCTTCTCGGCCCTACTTGGCTGTATTGACGGGCCGCGATGAAGCCATGACGTTTCATGAATTCCACACTCAGAGGGAGATGACGATGGAACTGCTGATGAGAGGTGGAAGGGAGGAGGAGGAGGACGAGGGAAGGTCGAGTCTGAAGGAGGAAGTCTCTTTGTCTTCTCTTCTCACTCACGGGAGCGGCGACGGCGAAAGGCGCCTCGTCCCTCCACCACTGCAATCCAGAGATGTCATTCTCGTCCAAGGGGGCTGTGTTGCAAGACGCTTCCCGTCCGTCGATGCCCCGAGGCCTTCTTGGATCAAAGTGAGGACCCTCGAGAAGAAGGGGAATCGCCGCTCTCCCAATCCCCCCAAAATACACGTGCTCCGACCTTCAACCAAGGGACGACTCACACGCGAACGGAAGTTCACGAAGGTCTTCTCGTAGAAAGGCCTCTTCTCCTCTTCCCTCGAAGCACTTCTCTCCACACAACGAACTACAAACTGTTCCGCCTCCACGTGCTGGCTTTCGTCGATTTTCAACTGAAAGATTGAAAGGGGGAAGGGAAGAAGAGAGACCTCTCTCCTCTCGCCGACGCTGTACTCGCCTGGATTCGCTGAGAGAGCGGCCGTGAGAGAAGAGAAGGAACAGTTCATCGGGATGCGTCGTCGAGTGACGGAGGAGAGTTCGGGACTCACCGTGAGTTGCGCCGAGTCGTCTAGGAAGGCCACCGAGGGCATCGAGGGACGACAGTTGAAAGATCTGCCATTTCAGAGGAAGAGGAAGAAGCTCGAACTTGAGTTGGTGGACGAAGGGGAGGATGTCCTTCTCCAAGGAGGAGATCAATGGGAAACGACAGCGATTCGAGAGGATATTTGTGGGTTCTGAAGATATTGAGAAGAGGAGAAAGAAGGCACCAATATAGACAAGGAAAGGAGTGAAAGGAGTGCCGAGGTCTTTGAGACTTTGCACGAAGGTCGCATCTCGATGATGGGAGTAGACGAAGAAGGCCGCTCCCAGAACTCCCGCTACAGCTAGGATCTGCTAGATGAAGGAAGAGAATTGGAACTTACGGAAGACACGCAAGGCCGAAGCATGAGGAGTGGCGGGGGCTTGAGAGAAGTGAGAGGCCCCTCCCCCTCCCCTTCCCTTCCCTTGTGACCGACATCGTCGCACTTCCATTTCATCACCGGACAAGGCGACTTTTTGTGTCTCGGCCGAGCCTCGAAGGAGATCGTCCCTGGAATGAGTCTCCTCTCTCTCCTCCTCCAATCGTAATCCCCCCAATCCCCCTCAAGGGAACAATTTGGAGAGGAAGGAAGAAATCCTCGGATCACAATCTTTATTCCTGCATTCGGAGAGAGAGGCGAAGTGCAAGACAACCAGCGTTTCTTCAGAGAGCAAAGGGAGTCCTCAAAGGGAGCGAGTAGAGAGATAAGAAGAAGAAGAAGAAGGTTAGGCGAGGACGCGGTAGGAGAGCGTCTCGTTGACGGGATACTCGATTGTGTATTTCAACTCGAGTTCCCTTTGCTGTCCTGGAGCGAGGACACATGTCCATTCGAGGATGTGGTCTCGGTTGAGACGAGCCTCGCCCCTTCCACTTCGGATGTCCGGGGACAGAATGGTCACCTGCAAGGGGAGTCTTCTTCTTATTGAGAGAAGGGTCACCTTGATCTTGTCGTCGGTGGACTTGGGGATCTGTTCGCGGACCGTGATCTGCACACTCTGAGCCACTTTGGCGTTGCGAAGACAGACAGTCTGCTCGTGCGTGAGAAGCATGCTCTTGGACATGAGACCAGACTGCAGAGAGCAAAGTCCCCTCGTCCCTTATCTTCGCCTCTCGCCCACCTTGACTTGTTCGTGCGCCCTGCTCGGTGCTCGATACTCCACCTTCACAGCCGGGTCCGCGCCGAGGGCGCACACGAACTCCTCTCCCGGACCCACACAAGACAGTTGACTCTGCAACACATCCACTTCCTTCAAAGGAGACTCTCACCCTCGAGACAAAGCAGTTGTTGAGATAGATGGAGAGAGGACCGGGCAGAAGGGGAAGAGTCGAAGTGTTCGTCACAACCGCGGATAAGAAGGCGCACGCCGTGCGAGAAGGCACCGAGTCGTAGAGGAAGGCCGAGTCCAGATCCAGCTGTCTCTTTTCTCTTTGAGACAGGACTCCTCACCTGGGCGATCATGACCTTGTGCTCGATGCCGTTGCTGGGGACAGTGACGGCCCGCGGAATGGCGAAGCAGGCACAACTCAGACCATCGAGGCTCTACACAATGAGAGACTCGAGAAGGAGAAGTACCGGGGCAGAGGTGGACTCCTCCTCGGAGAGATGGATGACGGCTCTGTGGAGGGCGGCGGCATCCGTCACTTCAGCGTACTCGTAGGAGCCGAGACCGAGGTCTTCGTCCGAGGCGGCGCTTTGAGGCTTCCGTCGCGAGGAGGCGTGGCGCTGTCTCTCGCCTCGAGTAGGACGACGGAAGGCGGCCGCCAAAGTGCACAAGCTGGGTGCCGAGCCGCCGACACAAGGCGTCGCCGTCGAGAGCACCACGTCGGCGTCCTTCCAGTCGTCGCCCGTGTTCTGCTCGATGAGACCGAAGTAGGATAACTGAAGACTGAGAAGACTGCTCAAGACGAACTCGGACGGTGTTCGGCTTCTCGAGATCGCTCGCCGTGCTCGCTCGCAGATCGTAAGTGGGCTTCCAGCTGGCACAGTAGACCTGATAAGTGAGGAAGAGTTGGTAGTCGTCTTCCGCCCCCACTTCCACCACGATGCTGATGTTCCTGCACAACTCTCTTTCTCTTCTTTTCTTCTCACCTTCTCAGGGAGTCGTACTCGAAGCCACAGCGGAGTTGGTCGATTTGTCTTTCCAAGACGTCAATCTGTTCAGCGAGACGATCGCTTTCTCTTGAGCGTTGTCGGAGGTCGGCCTTGAGGGCGCTCACCGTATCACCTGCCACGCCTCTTTGTGTCCTTCCGCCTACCATAGTAACTGAGAAACTTGGAAAGATTGTTGAGCGCCTCTTCGTTGAGGACAAAGGGAGCGGCGACGGGCGTCGGGATGTCGCCGTCACTCGCCGAGTTGCGTCGAAGAGAGGCGCCTTGATGGGGCACTCCATTGCTCATCTGCCACTCCTCCTTCCCCCTCTCTCTCTTACCTGTGTAGCAATTCCATCGAGGACGTCGATTCGACGACGAATCGAGCCCACATCATCATCAACAGCGGCCCTCTTTGCCTCAAGGTCCGACTTCTCCCTTTCGAGTTGACGGACTCGCTCGTTGTCGGCGAGGGAGTCGACGGGGATCTCCTGGTAGTGGACCTCCTCGATGAGGACTCCTTGGCCGTCGACTCTCACGGACTCTCGTTCGATGACTGCAGAGACGTCCTGGAAGAAGGAGCACGTGTAGATAGGAGGGGAATGTGCCCTCGAAGCAGCTCCTTTTTTCTGCTCCACCAACTTTTGTGCTGACCGCGCAACTCCCTATCACCCGCTTGTAATTGCCCTCGTTTGTCAACCAGAAGACAGAAGTTTCTACCTGAACGAGAAGCTCGTTGCAACCCTTGCGGAGATGCACCGAGAGGACGCGCTTCACCTCGGCACGGTCCATGTAGACGACGACACTCCGAGTGGCGAGACTGCTCGCGGGCAACGTCTGCACCGCTGACTCGTCCATTTCTGCAAGGAAGGAGACTGTCCACGTGCAGACAGCGACGAGTGTTGAAATGTTTCTTGGAAAGGGCAAAAAACGACTCTCGGAGAGGCGAGAGTGGACGGACGATAAGCGAGCGGGGCGACCGCAAGAGGGCCGACGCACAGTGGCGCGGTTCGCGGAGAAGCGCCGGCTATCAGGAGAGAAGGGTGCCTATCACGGCCCGGCACGGCCGCCTACACTTGTGCGGACGCCCTCCCACCCAATCCCCTAGGACACTTGCTACCGACACGTGGACCTCTACTCCGCTGTCAATATGGCCATGCACCTTGGTGAACTTCCCTGGGGAGCAACTTTGATAACGGGCACTCTGTTTTCCACTCAAACAATCACCGGTACAGGCAAGACGTGGAGAAGTTGAAGATCACTTAAGAAAGGGCTGAAACAACCTTCAAGAAAAAACGGTAAAGAAGTGATCGCTCAAGACAACTCTCAAGAAATACGCAAGCAGAGAAAAGAAAGAAGAGCTGTATGGAGACGTCACTACCTAGAAGACTAGAACTGAGGCTCTGAGCCCTCCTAACAAAGAGAGAACCAAAAAGTAGAAGACAAAGAAGCTGGAATATGAGAGAAACGGAAGGAGAAGCTATGAAGGAAGGGGGGAGGGGAGAAGGGGGCGACCACTCGCCGGGGTCGGACGAGCGTGCAATGCCCGGCGCTGTCCGCTGGTCGAAATTAGCGGAACGATAAGCGGCTGTCGACGAAACGCGGCACCCAAGCAAAACAAAAGTCCTCCTTCCACCAAAAAACACGTCCAGAGAGTGAAAAAAATGGTAAGACTGTCCAAGGCGCCCCCAGATGACCTTGTTGACACGGATTCTCTGCCTGGAAGAAAGTTTCTAATTCTTAACATCGAAACATTCATTGCGACGTCTGGAAAGACCTCTTCCGTGATTCTCTACTTCTCAGGTGTGAGGGGTGAAGCCGCAACTCTGAGTGAAGGGATGAGGAAGGGGATGGCGGATGACCCTGGGGTGACCGGCGTCGTGCCTAGCACCCAGGGCACCCGGGGCGACCACCGTCCGATAGAGAGCAAGGCGAGCAAGGCGATAGCGCCCGAAAGCCGCGTGTTGACCGCGCTGTCGACTTCTTCCTCACTCCGTCATCTCACTCCACCAGAGCCCTCGTCGCTCCTCTCCCCCTCTCTTTACGATGTTTCTCCATTGAGAAGTCGAATTGGAAACATTTTTGGAAGAAAGTCGGTGTCTCCGGGAAAAAGTTCAACGACAAAGTCTCCTTATCAGTGTGAATGAAGTGTTTCCACTTGGAGAAGCGCATGGAAAGCGAGCACACGTCCACTCGACCTACACAGGAGATTCATCTCGAGAAGAGCTTCAATATGCACATTTCCTTTTGCTGATAAGAATGATTTGTTTGCCTACAAGCCCGCGACGAGTAAACCAAACAAGACTCGAAGTGTTCTTCGATCCCAAAAAACAGCGAGGAAAAATCGGACAGAAATTTGAATTGGCGGAATTGATACTTTCATCTTCGTGACGGGTTGCTTACCGTAGCCATTTCGATCCCAAAACGGAGTCTAGTGTCAGATCACCGATCAGTCTGTGTTGTGCTCTCGGCTGCTGTCGTCTGCTACTTCTCCCGCTGTGTTGTAAGTCTCTTTGCTTATTCAAAGCCTGTTGTGTTTTGGCAACATCTTTCGCGTTCCTGTTGTTCATTTTGAACACACCTCAGTTCTAGCCCCAATATTCTTTCTGGGTTGGCTGCAAGGATAGCGATGACTGGGAGCCTTCCTAAATCACGTCATCTGCAACGTGCAAATAAGGGGAGGAATGTGCGCGATTATTCCCGAAGTATCCGGACGCGCGCAAGGGAACGTGGCGCTCTCGCATGGCGCGTCAGCTCTTGGCGAGGGACGCGTCAGCGCTCCCTTCTCGGCCAATGGGCGAGCGCCGCGAGTAACTCTACGGCGCGTCTGGCACGCCCCCCTTCGATAAATCGCCCCTTCACAGAGCTCTTGGGTCCTTCGTGGTAGCGTGTCCCTCGCCTCACTTCTTCTTACCTATCTATTTCCTTGTAAGCTTTTATTGTTGCAGAGTCTCGAGTGAACTTCTTCGTGAGAGTTCTACACATCGTGAAGAAAATGAAGACAATTTTCTTGTTGGGCATCGTCGCCCTTCTTGCGCTCAGTCGAGCTGAGGAGGGGGAGAAAAAAGTTTGCTTTATTTAGTCATGCATATTTGTAAACAATTTAGGAGACCAAGTACGGAACCATCATCGGTATTGATCTCGGAACCACCTATTCCTGCGTCGGCGTCTTCAAGAACGGCCGTGTCGAAATTATTGCCAATGACCAGGTTTCCTAATCCACGTCATCCTTATATATGGCTTTGTTCTAGGGTAACCGCATCACTCCCTCCTACGTGGCGTTCACCGAGAACGGCGAGCGATTGATTGGAGATGCCGCCAAGAACCAACTGACGATCAACCCTGAGAACACGGTGTTCGACGCTAAACGTCTCATTGGTCGTGACTTCAAGGACAAGATTGTTCAAGATGACATCAAGCTCTGGCCTTTCAAGGTATGATGAAATTCTTTATTTTGTATTTCTAATGTTTATTTGCAGGTTCAAGACAAGAACAACAAGCCGCAAGTTGTCGTGAAGGTCGGTGATGAGCAGAAGCAGTTCACTCCGGAGGAGATTTCGGCCATGGTCCTCGTCAAGATGAAGGAGATCGCCGAGTCCTACCTTGGAAAGGTAACAGCCTATACATAGTCAACAGTCTGATGCGTTTGGTTTAGGAAGTGAAGAATGCCGTGGTCACTGTCCCCGCCTACTTCAACGATGCTCAGCGCCAGGCGACGAAGGATGCTGGAACCATTGCTGGTCTCAACGTTGTGCGCATTATCAACGAGCCGACGGCCGCCGCCATTGCGTACGGACTCGACAAGAAGGAAGGTGAGCGGCATGAGCAAACACTGCGACGCGTCGCATCGACTGACCCCGACTGGCACCGTCTCTCGACGGCGCACTTTCGCAGTGACCTCGACCCCCTTCCAACCTTTCGTTTATCGATCAATGCCAGTCTATTGCAGGAGAGCGCAACATCCTCGTCTTCGACTTGGGAGGTGGTACCTTCGATGTGTCCATGCTCACCATCGACAACGGAGTCTTCGAGGTGCTCGCCACCAACGGAGACACTCACCTCGGAGGAGAGGACTTCGACCAGCGTGTCATGGAGTACTTCATCAAGCTGTACAAGAAGAAGACCGGAAAGGATCTCCGCAAGGACAACCGCGCCGTCCAGAAGCTTCGTCGTGAAGTGGAGAAGGCGAAGAGGGCTCTTTCCACCCAGCACCAAGTGAAGGTCGAAGTTGAGTCGATCATCGACGGCGAGGACTTCTCCGAGACTCTTACCCGTGCCAAGTTCGAGGAGCTGAACATGGATCTCTTCCGTGCCACCATGAAGCCCGTGCAGAAGGTGCTCGAAGACTCGGACCTGAAGAAGGAGGATGTGCACGAGATCGTTCTCGTCGGAGGATCCACTCGCATCCCGAAGGTGCAGCAGCTCATCAAGGAGTTCTTCAACGGCAAGGAGCCATCTCGTGGCATCAACCCCGACGAGGCCGTCGCTTACGGAGCAGCCGTGCAGGCCGGAGTCATCAGCGGCGAGGAGAACACGGGAGACATCGTGCTTCTCGACGTGAACCCGCTCACTCTCGGCATTGAGACCGTCGGTGGAGTGATGACGAAGCTCATCACGAGGAACACTGTCATCCCCACCAAGAAGTCGCAGGTGTTCTCCACTGCCGCCGACAACCAGCAGACCGTCACCATCCAGGTATGTTGTGTCTTCGTAGACAGACAGTCTGCTATTGTTTTAACGTTTGCAAATAAATGTCTTGCAGGTGTTCGAAGGCGAACGTCCTATGACCAAGGACAACCACCAGCTTGGAAAGTTCGATCTCACTGGCATTCCATCAGCTCCCCGTGGTGTTCCCCAGATTGAGGTTCGAGACACTTGGTTGATTCTTATTGTCGCCTAGGTCACCTTCGAGATTGATGTCAACGGCATTCTTCACGTGACCGCTGAGGACAAGGGAACCGGCAACAAGAACAAGATCACCATCACGAACGACCAGAACCGCCTGTCCCCCGAAGACATCGAGCGCATGATCAACGACGCCGAGAAGTTTGCCGACGACGACAAGAAGGTCAAGGAGCAAGTGGAGGCCCGCAATGAGCTCGAGTCATACGCTTATTCCCTCAAGAACCAGGTACTGAATACTTCTTATCGCTGATTTACTTTCGTAGGTCAACGACAAGGAGAAGCTGGGCGGCAAACTCGACGAGAGCGACAAGAAGACTATCGAGGAGGCCGTTGATGGCGCCATCTCTTGGCTCGAGTCGAACCGCGATGCCTCGACCGAAGATCTTCAAGAAAAGAAGAAGGAAGTCGAGCAGATCGTTCAACCCATCGTCTCGAAGTTGTATGCTGGTGCCGGTGGAGCCGGCGGTGAGGGCGAAGGCCAAGAAGAACACGGAGACGAGAAGGACGAGTTGTGAGCCTAACATCTAGCAATTGGCGGGTTTCCCTTCTCTGTCCGCTTGATCTACTCGTTCTCTGTTGGGGTACAACGGGCAGGCTGGGATTTTTTTTTCTTTCATTTATCATTTCTTCTCCCCCTCTCCTGTCGAAGCGTGGTCCTCTTTTGTTGTAAGTAATTGAAGGGTTTGAAATATTTTTCTGCTTTTAATTATATGACTGTGATTGTTTGTTTTATTAGGATGCCCAACAAGTAATAATGTATATTTATTACAAGGAGGGCCGAGAGTTCTCAAAATAAATGTTTTGAGATTATAGCCTTTAGCATTACAAGAGAAGACTGGTGTGAATGCTGAGGTTGGCATCCGATCAACTACTTTGATCGCGATTCGCGCCTTCAACATCATTCAGAATGACCGAGAAGGTATACCACGAGCGGCAACGACGGCAGTTCTGCCTAGTTCACGCGTTGAACGGCTTGTTGCAAGAAGCGGCCTTCACCCCGCAATCCCTCGACGAGGTCTTTCCTCGTTTGCCCTCACTCCTCAGATCTGTTTCTCCCTCTCCGACAGTCGATGGCTCAATCCACATCGTTCTTGGCTCGGCCTTGGAAACTATGACGTCAACGTCCTCATGGCCGCTCTAGGCCTCCACGATCTTCAGGTACTTCCTTCTTGAAGTTCAATCGCCTTCAGACTCTCTGGTTTGATGCCCGCGAGTCCGTGGAAAGAATCAACTTGGACAAGGTGCACTCGCTGGTCTTCAACGTGCCTTCCTCGTCTTGGATTCCTTTCTACAACGGTCGACATTGGTTCAGCGTTCTCCGGCTCTCCGATGGAAGGTTCTTCTTTTGTGTTGAGGCTCAAGTTTCAGGTTCACAAATCTCGATTCGAAGCTGAAGGAGCCCGAGAACATTGAAGATGTGAGAGACTTCACAAAGAAGAGACTGGAGGAAGGCGCGCAACTCATCCTCGTCTCCCGTTCTGATCCCTCGCACCTCCTCGCCTCACGCTCACCGTCTTGAACTTCAGACTCTTATATACGTGTAAGCTACAACCTCATACATTCTCGACATTGATATTCATAAATGAGAATTCATAATTAGAGACTAAATTGGGCTATTGGGGAAAATCAACGATAGATGCATGAGCGTTTTGCCGCTTCTTTCTTCCGAAACGACCAAAGCGCGGTCCGTAGTTGTCGTAGTAGTCATAATAGTCGTAGCGGCCTGTGCACGCATTGCAGCCTCCACGACGGACACAAGACTCGCGGCATGCCTGAGAAGAGCCAATCTTCAAGACCTGTTTGACAGGACTTACAGGCATGCAGCAAGAGCAGCACGTGTTGGTGCGAGAGTACCCACAACCTACACAGGGCAGGGGATTCTGAAACATTGCAAAGTGCTTCGAAACATAACTTACCGAGCTCTGACAGCACATCGCTCTACAGCGGCCATTTTGGCAGCCGCCTGAAAGCTAGTGAAGGACAAAGCAAACTCACCGGAATAGGTGCCAGCGCCGTATCCAAACCCGCAACGTTGCCCACTACAGCCTCCACCACAATTGCAGCCTCCTCCTCCTCCTCCTCCTCCTCCTCCACAGTTGCAGCCACCACATTGTCCTAGAGCATCAATGTTATGAAGACGAACTTACGAATGGGGCATCCACTGATTCCACAGCTGAAGAGATTTCTTTGAGAAAGGAATTAAGAAACGAACCCCGTGCATCCATATTGACGTTTCTCTCGAACAAGGGCCACTTCCGTCGTCTTAAGAGACGTCTCGGAATGGAGACCGAGACAAGGCGAAGGGGGAGAAAGGAGACAGAAGGAGAAGACAAGCAGCCACTGCATGAAGCATCTCTCACCTCTCACCTCGCTCTATTTATATGGATGAGAGTGTCGCGAGGGAAACTGATACTCTGGGATGGAAAGACCAGTCCTTCCTCTTTCTGCACTCACCGCAAGGCGGGAGTCGAGGGGTCAGAGGGGGGAGGGGGAGAGAAGACCGCCGCCCGTTGATATGCGCGGCGTCCCACTTCGGGTGTCTTGGGTTCCTCAGTGAGATGCGAGAGAACTTCAAGATCGCGGTCCTCGGCGACGTGGCCGTCGGCAAAAGCGCCCTCGTAGGTTCTCCTTCTCCTCCCTCAATCCCCTCCCTCCCCAGATCCATCGTCTCGTGTCCGCCGTCTTCCACGAGAATTACGAGCCGACTATCGAGGAACGCTATGAGAAGTCGCTTGCCTGCGACGGCGGCTCCATCCATCTCGAGATCCTGGACAGTTCCGGCAAGGTGTCCTCCCTTGTCCTTCCTTCACACACTCAGGAGTTGGTGGCTGAGATGCTCGACCGCTACATCCGCAACGCCGATGGATTCGTGGTTGTCTACTCCGTGGCGAGTGGGCGTTCTCTCGAACGAGCCATTCGGATCTTCGAGAGGATCGCACTTCTCCGTGGCACTCATTCAGTCTGTTCATTCCTCTTCCCCCCTCACTCCCTTCCCAGATTCCTCGGGTGCTCGTCGGGGCGAAGCTCGACTCGGAACGACGCGAGGTCTCCCTCGAGACGGGACAGTCCTTGAGTGCTCAATTGCAATGTTCCTTCGCTGAGACATCGGCGAAGCACGGAATCAATGTGACCGAGGTTCTCCCCTCTCCCAGTCTTCTTCAAGGCGCAGGTCTTCGACGAACTCGTGCAGCAAATGCGATTCATCGGCGGTTTGAGGAAGAAGGCGAGATGGGAGGACTCCCCGACTCGCTCTTTCTGCTGTTTCCTCTAAATCATCGAAGAATGGTGTATTTACAGCGTACTCGATGAGACTTCACAACATAAAACCTCGTGTGTGGATATTCAAATGAAATGGACCCTCATCAAGGGGTCGAAGAAGAGAGGAAGAAGATATTGCACAGTAAGCAGTTTCTGAACGAGAGTTGGGCATTCTTGTGGGAGAGAAGGGAAAGACGTCAGTGCTTGAAGACGCCGGCTGAAGCGAGGATGATGAGGATGACGACTGTGAGAACGACGAGGGTGCCGACGATCGTGATGACCGTCCATTTGGCATTTTGCTGGCAGAACTTGCGCTGTACTCGACGGGCACTCGACTTGAAGCTCTCGGACTGTGGAGACTGAGAAGAAGAGAAGGAGACTCACGGATTGAGCGAGGGCGTCCGTGCGTTGTTCCATGTCGTCGAGACGTTCCCCCCTCTCGATGATGCGCTGCACGTTCTCCGTCATCACCGCCTTCACGTCCTGCACTTGACGCTGCAGGTCGCTCATCTTCTGCGTCTGCGGATTGGTCTGGCGATCGTTCTCGGCCATCTAGAAATCCCCTTGTTAAAGACGTGCACAGGGAAAGACACGAGGGGAGAGGGGAAGGGGTGACGTCAACTCCCAAGAAGTGATACGCCGCTCCTATCTCTCGGACGAGGAGAAGTCAACAACTTGAGAAGATCCATTCCTCTTTCCTCATTCACAATCAAGGTGTACATGGAGAAGAAGGAGAATGCGCGAAATGGGAGAAAGGAGCAGTTGAGAGGAGCCCGCGAAGAAGTGATAGGTGAGCGCGCGGCGCAAGCGAATCGATGCTTCGCCGAGGCGACGGCAAACAGTTCTGAGTCATCTCCCAACTAGAAACTCAAACAGAGAATAGGCGCCACCCTTGAGTAACCCTTGACGAGAACGGGACGGGAGCATGCAGCCTCACTCACTAGGAGATGACGGAGGGTCGGGGCTAGGAGCTCCTGCAGGGAGAGGTCCGACGCCTGCGGCAAGAGTTGAACACTGCGAGGGTCACTCACTACCTCTCCCTGTAATTATAGAGGTGATTGAGGAGAGGAGAGAAGACTCACGTGGAGTGTGGCCAGAAAGAGCTGAGCCTCGGCGACGGAGAACGACGGCTCCGCCACACACACATAACAGAGAGTGCACGGAGGAGGAAGGAGGACTTTGTAGTGGAGGACGAGTCTGAAGAAGCAATGAAGAGAGAGAAGGGAGAACCTCTCAAGTTCAATCTTCCCTTCATTAGCTGTGTAGAGTTGAGCTCGGGTGCTGAGAAGACGGCAGATCTCGAAGTCGGATGGAGGAGTGGAAGACGAGGAGAAGGCCACCTCGGCGTCTTCGGTCCTCAACGAGGCGACCATGACGGGCCCCGTCTGGGCACTTCGACACACACATGCCACCTGGATCTGCACCATCTCTGAAAGAAGAGACATTGCAAGTCTTGGAAGGAGAGAAAGATAGAGAGAAGAGGTTGAAGAACCACTTTGAGAATCTCTCGGAGAGATGGAACAAGAACTTTATTATCTACACACATTGAGAGGGAGGAGAGAGCAGTGGAGATGGAAGCTCGAGGTGGAAGAAAGGACGCTGAAGCAACTGACAATACATACATGAGCAGAACTTCTTCTGGGGACTCGGACCATCACTTGCACCACAATCAACAACAACCGAGAAGAGAGGAGAGAGTCAAAGGGACAAAGTGTCCTTGAGAAGCTTGCGCACTGTCGAGATACCCGAACTGGGCGAGGAGGCGCCTTCTGAAAGAAGAGGCAAGTGAGGGAGAAGGAAGAAGAGAAACCTGGAAAGAGGATGGGATGAGAGACTCGGAAGAGGTAGGGTTGGCAGTCGGAGAAGCGGCAGTCGAAGACGTTACCCAAGTCTGTCTTCGAGGGCATCTTCGGCACGTATTGAGGCTGATTCACCTGAATGAAGGGGCCGTTTAGAGGAGAGAAGAAGGAACCTGTTGACAGACGTCGAGGACCACGCCACCGAGAGACTCCGCCGTGGACTCGCGAAGTCGCGAGAGTTCGTCGCTGGTCGAGGCATTCACCACGTCGAGGCAGACGGCCCACACTTCCCAGGAGACCTGAGAAGCACGTGAGGGGAAGGGAAAGAAGACAAACCTGTTCCTCTGGCAGAAGCCAGGAACGTTTCCTCTTCTGGTAGAACTCAAGGGCGATCCGGGTAGAGAGAACGGGTACAAGGCAGTGCGACGAGGCTGAAGGGGCGGGTGTGGAGTCTCGATTCACTCGTCGATTCACGTCGGCCGAGAAACTCGAGACTTCCTCTTCCACTCGAGCTGCCAACTCGTCGCTGTTCACTCGAACCTTCAACCCAATTCTCCTTTCTCTTCTCCTTCGACATCCGATCTCCCTTCTCTCCCTGGGATGGAAAGTGGCCAGACTCTGCTAATATTTGAAGACTTATTCAGCTTTGAGTCTTCCCAGGCAACTGGTCAGCATGGGAAGCCCGAAGAGGAGAAGGAGGGCAGAGAGCGAGAGGAGCCTCGAGCGCGGGAAGGGAAGACAGGGCAGAGGAATCAGCTGACATCGCCCTTTCTCCTCCATCCTCTTCACTTTCTCCTTCTTGACGACGTTCTGACCTTGTCCTGCGTCTTTGTAGTAGAAAGAAGAGGAATGGCAAGAGTATAGTCAAAGGAAGAAGAGAGGAGAAAGGACTCACATAAGTGAGATCGATGTAGTCGCAGTCGACTTCCTTGATGCCGATGGATCCAAGGGAGTAGTTGCAGTCGGCCTTGTATTGGAACTGCAAGGAATGAGAAGGAAGAGGAGAGAGACGACACCTTGCCCACACTCCGATGGAGCATGAGGGAGTGGAAGATGCAGGCCACCGCATCGCTCACCTGTCGCACGTCCACACTCTGAAGAGAAGCAAGCATTGAATTCGTCTTCTTGAGATTTCTCACGACACAACGGGGCACATGATCACGCTCTTTCTACGAGGATTGCGTAACCAAGGTTGACGAAAGTGAATCCAATTTCGTTCGAACACTTTGCTTCTTCTTTTTAGTTTGTTTCATTTGAATCTTCTTTTTTCTTTTCCGAGAGATAAGGGAAGTAGAAGGAGAAGGACAAGGAATGACTTACAAGATGAAGTTCGTGGTTTCGGGCATTCATAAACAGTCGTTTGTCTGCAAGAAGAGAAGAAAACGTCGGGCGACACGAGACCCGCACCGAGAGAGCGCAGACACGACAGCGGAAGAGGGCGAGAACGCACAGGCACACCCCCCACCCCTTCAAGGCTTCTTCATTCACTTCTCATTACATTAACTTCTTTCAACTAATAAGGCTATATCGGGTATTTATTAGTGAGGAACTGTTACTTAACGATAAATGATTGAAAGCAAAAAGGGCAAAGGGGAGAGGCGGGAAGGACAGAAGCGTTATCAGCGGCTGTCTAGGCGAACCAGACGAGGGGAAGTACAGAGACTGCACTCTCAGGAAAGAAGACATAAAGAAGAACAGAATGGAAGAGGACGCAAGGAGTACGAAAGAAATGAGCGCGTTGTCGAGAGGAGGGCGTCATGTGCAGTCCACGTGAGACTCCCCCTCGCCCCTCCCCTCCCCTCTCAGTCTATATCACAACTCCCAGTCACACGACACACGAAGGGAGTCCCTTCTCTCTTGTCTCTAGTCGATCATGTACCAACGAGGCGGCAATCAAGGGGCGATGGGAGAGCCGAATCCTGTTGCGCAAGCGAGCAAGGAAGGAAGGAGCCCCGAGAGGAGAGACGAGGACAGTGAAGATGCCGTCTCTCTGGTCCCTAGTTCTTCTCGTGCACGTCGTCTCTCCTCAACCCTTGCTCTTCCCTCACGGCTACTGGAATCGACGCACTCTCCCCGTCTTTGTAAGTTCTCTCTTTCCCACTCCTTCTCCCTAGGACGCGCTTTACCTCAACTTCTTGGCACAAGCAAATCTTGAATACGAGGGAGTGACCCTCGAGGAGTTGAATCAACTCGCCGAGGATAAGCGAGGCGATGGACCTTGGCCCGGCAACTATTCCACGACAGCGAAGCCCGACGAGGAGAAGACCGACAACGAGGAGATCATCATCGGATCGACAAAACCTCCAGCTTTTCCCTTTCGACAAATTCGCAAAGCTCCTGCAACATTAGTGCGAAAGCCGCGAGGTGAGTTCGAAGTCTGAGACGATTAGCACTTAGGGCACGTGATTGAACTGCAGAACCCCTTCGAGGGCATTCCAACTCGTCCTCCACTGGGGGGAGCCGAGGTCCGCTTGCCCGTCCGACCCGAGTTCCTCACCTACGAGAGGATCTTACATCCACACAACAAGCACACACTTCGACCAACGCCTTCCACACCACCTTCAACAACACCAATAGAAGAGGAAGAAGAAGAAGAGGAAGTCTCACCGGCAGAAGAACCAGAGCCAAACTTGGAGAACGAACCGGCAACATTTGATGAGCCGACAGGACCGAATCCCTACTCCAAGTACAACTTGCGGAAGCCTCAAGTCGTGCAGTTGCCTATTCCTCCAGATTTTGTCTAACTAGCGACATTTTACTTCTGTGCATGATGTACATTTGAGGCCTCCGAATAAATCTATGTTTATAGATCTTTTGGATTGATAACAATCTTGCCGAATATTTTTGCACCTTTCACATCTTCCACACATTGATTGACACCCGTGAGAGGATACTTTCGCTCGATCTTCGAGTTCAGATATCCTTCGTCCAGCAAACCGATCACTGTCGACAAGATCTTCTCTATGTCCTCTGTCGAGTGGCCACCCAACCAAACTCCTTCAATTTCAAAATTGAGAAACACCCGTTTCTTTACCTGAGACAGTTGCTTGGAGTCGATGAAGATCCAGAAGACTCACGGACGGAATCTCGCCCGATGCGAAGCTGAGACTGAATATTGAGCCACCAACTTTGAGTCTACAATCCATATGATACACAAATCTCTATAAAGGCTTACGAATTGAGCGCAAGAAGAAAGGGTTGTCCGCCAATCGTATCAATAGCCACATCGACGCCTTTCCCGAAGGTCGTCTTGCGGATCGCTTTTGGTAGATCTTCTCGTGTCCAATTGATTGTCTGTTGTACTCCAGTTCCTCGCAAGGCGTCCAGTTTCTCTTCTGTATCGCTGCCTGCGTACACATTCGCCTTGAAAACATTCTGAGCCAAATCGATAGCGGCAAAACCCATGGTGCCTCGTGAGGAGAGCACTAGGACGGTACTCCTAGAATGACAAGCCATGAAGAAGAGTAAGAATTTACAAACCCTTCCCGCTCGCGTGCCATCTTCTGCAATGCAAGGTATGCAGTCGAATAAGTAACGGCGACATTGACAGCGTTCTCGTAGGAAACAGAGAACGGCAACGAGAAGATAACGTCGTTGTCCTGCAAGCAAAGATTGAATTTTCCAAAAAGGAACATACCGTAAGGATGCACTCGTCTGCGAAGGCGCCAGTTCCTTGTGTTTTAAGAGCCACAACTCGGTCACCTTCTTTCCATTTCGTTACGCTTTTTCCCACCGCTTTCACATTACCTGCCAGCTCATATCCTGAAATCTTCGTTATAATCGGATGATGAAGAGCAGTGATACCGGGAATAAAGGGCACAATAGGCTTCAGATGATACTTTCCGTCAATCATGTTCAAATCGGCATAGTTAAAGCCAGCAGATTCCACTTCAACTACCACCTCATGCTCGTGGGGAGATAGCGGCTTCTCTTCTCGAATCTAACAAGATTCAAATGAAAGTTTCAAAATGAACCTCGAGGGGCTTGCCGATTTCCGTCACGACGGCAGCTCTCCCACAACAAGCTGCAGATGAAGAAAACGAAGCCTTGGAGCATGTTGGTGCGAGACTTCTTGAAACCGCAGCTCGCAATGCGGAAAACATCGTTGAATTGCGGAGCTCTGCAGAGATGAAGCGTCACAAAAATGTGCTCTGGCACAATTCCATACTGTAGGTCAAATTCTGCGCGCACGGGCGCCGTTTTTGCAAAGAGGCATTTGTCTTGTTTGTTCTCTCTATTTCAACACTTTTCGATGTCCATTTTATCCTAGCACCGAGGCTCCTCATGATTAAATGTCGATTTTAGATGCCGCCCATCGAGTGGCAGTGTTCCTGCGGCGATTGGTCTGCACTGAGTCGACTATTCTTCTGTCGTCACTGCAGTGCACTCCGTTGTCATTCATGTGCCTCACTCGAAATCGACTGCACCTATTGCCCGCATTGTCTCGAGAACATCCCACCAACGGAAGCGAGGGGTAATCACAATCTCTGCACGAACAGCATGTGCCATCGTTGTCCTCTCTGCTGTAAGTCTATTTCAGTTCTTCTAGTTTTCTTTCAGTCGTCACCTTGTCTGTGAGAGCAGTCGGAGATCAGTCCTACCTCGTGTGTTCTTTCTGTCGATGGTCGAGTCGCGTTGCGGGCATTCCTGATCAGTCAACTACTGTCTGGCCGCAACACGACAATCCCAACGAGAAGTTCTTGCGTGATGTTCTCGCTCAGCTTGAACGCTTCGCGCTCGTTGAGAAACAAGCCAGGGACAAGAAGAAGTTCAATAAAAGGTAGTTATTGCTTTTTTTTTTACTTCCAATTATTCACAGACGTTCGAATCTCGGTACAATGTTCGCAGATCGTTTCGGAATGCAAGACATGATCAGCGCACGAAGGAAGAAATTTGAAGAACCGGTCGAAGCAGTCTCAGCCTGGGAGGCGACAAGCGAGGTGTGCAGAGAAATGTTTGAAGTTATCGCTTTCAGGTCCCTCAACTGCCCGAGTCGATCTGGAAGGAAGCCCCAGAGCCGTCAAAAATTCCAACCCTGGAGCAGCAAATTCGTCAACCTCTCGCGGGGTCTCGCCCACTTTATCCGCTTCGCATCGGCCTTCTCGCTCGAAGAATCGTTCGCTGCCGGGGCTGTGGACACAATCTTGTCAAGTTCGAATACAGCCCGATGGCAGTCAAATTCAAATTGAATGTGCGACCTTTTTGTGTTTCTCAATTCGATTTTCAGTATTTTGCTCGGTATTTCGTGCCAGAAATCCGGTTGTCAAAGGAAATCATGTTGGACGATGGGAGCATTTTTCTAACTGTTTCCAACGAATCTCAAGCGAAGACGGACGTTGTCGTCTACTTCGACGGCGTTCCAGGAAGCGCCGATTGTCTCACTCCAGCTGTGGAATTCACGCTGCCCGTTCTCCAGGACAATATCGACAGCGACGCCGAACTTCCGAGGACGGCGCCGTAAGTACTTCTCAGCTACTCTGAATGCGACCGCGCTTCCCAGGAATGACAACATTGTCTTTCGTCGACGAAATTGCGTTGGACTACGAATCGACATCCAAAAGACGGACGATGTCCAACGATTCCTTCATTTGATGGTGAAGCATCGCAACGAGACGACTTCCTTCGAACCATCTGACGAATGGAGACCTCACCGACTGCGTGTTGCTATTCCTTGATAGGAGAGAGTTGAGTGAAAGAATAAAGACGTGCATGGGTAACTTTATTGCTACGGCTATTTGAGGCGAGTCTCAATCACTAACAATTCCAATCTTCTTGCGCCCGTCGCCAGAGAGCTTGAGAGAGCGTCGGATTTTCTCTCGTTCTTCCATCTCTTCTTTGCGACTAAGAACCACTTGAGACTTGACCCAGACGAAGGCTCCGAAGCCGAGAATGATGATGACGGCGAATGAAATCCAGATATTTCGATGTGAGCGGTCCAGTCCCAAGGCATCCACCATCTGGATTCACACTTAGAATAACGTCAAAGAAGAACCTCGGAACGATAGATCCACTGCACTTTTTGTCCACCGATCATTTCTTCTCGAGTTTGTGCCCTTTTCTTCGCCCTTTCTCGGAGAATGTCCATGTTCCTGTTGGCAAAAAGTGACAAGAGAGGAAAGACGAACGTGATGTCACGGGATCCATCGGGGTTTGGTGGTGGAGGCGGATGACTGGAGAAGGAACGGCAGAGGAGACTTGTCGACGGACGCAGCCAGCAGCGAGGAAGTCGCGCGACGAGCATCCTCGCCTCTTCCCGCCTCAACACTCTAATAACAGCATCCTCGATGCAGTGGCATGAGCAAAAAAAATAAACAAAGACGAATGAAGCGGAAGCCTCGAAGGGGCACGTTCGGGCTTCGCCTCACCACGTGCAGGGCGTTCTCGGTGCTCTGGACACGGAAACACCATTCTCTCTTCTCTCTCTTCAGTCTTTCTTACTGTGGCGACGTGCGGCGTTCTTCGCCTCGAGTGCCCGGATGCGGGCGACGCTGGCAATTTCGCTTCGTCGTGGAGTGTGCAGAGGGCAGAGCAAGGAGACTTCTTCGAAGAGAACTCCATCAGGCGGGGGCGAGCTCCATCCAACTCCTGGCAGGAGGGAGAGAGTTGGCTACAAACAAATTAGCTGAGTGTGTTCCGAGGGAGGGCCAAAGGACGCCGCTTTGTCCGAGGGCGCCCTCGGGC
Source organism: Poikilolaimus oxycercus (assembly GCA_034700245.1). NCBI lineage: Eukaryota > Metazoa > Nematoda > Chromadorea > Rhabditida > Rhabditidae > Poikilolaimus > Poikilolaimus oxycercus. Next base: position 62,983 of record JAQIXL010000048.1, read on the forward strand.
TTTGTTCGACTCGCCAACTCTGGCCTTGTCCTGGGGAACACGGAGTCGCGTCACAAATTGCCCTCGGAGCAGGCTGAAGAAGTGAGAGGAAGGCGCTGCTCACTCCTTCTCGCCTTCGTCGTCAATTTCTGAGAAAAGCCCCTTCAGGAGGAGGAGAAGGAAAGCCTCGACTGCCGGGTCGACGACTCAATCGAGTGGAAGGCCCGCTGCCGCCTTCTTCACCGCTCGCAACTATCGAGGAGGCGCTGTCCCTCGCCCCTCGGGTGTCCTCGCGCATCTCAAGGCATCCCCTTTTAGTTGACTTCTTCGTCTTCTTGTCTCCTTCTTCTTCTCCTTCAGCTTCGTCTTCTTCCTCTCGCAGTCAGCTGTTTTTGGAGGAGGACGTTGTCGCAGAAGGCGGAGGCCGAAGAGGGGCGGGGCCGGGGCGGCACCTGACGTTCCGCACGAGCAGTCGAGCAGCTTCACGCGTCCCGTCGACGTCTCTCCTGCAAGTTCCTCCGTCGCGAGTTCCCATGGCGCCACTACGGTAGGTGGCCTTCGTCCTCTTCCACCTGCCCCTTCCCCTCTCCTCTCTCCTCTTCCCCTCTCCCCCAGGCCAATTCCGACTACGCCCTAGGAGACGCGCCCCGGGGTTCGAAGCAAATGCAGTGAGGGCGATGCCCGCGGGTCTTTTTCGGCAATTAGACTCCTCGAGGCGGGCTCCATTGCCAGTCCACAAGGGCAAGAGGGAGGGGAAGGGATCGGAAGTCGCGGCGGCCTCTTCGAGGTCGGCTCGAATACCTGCGAGTGCGCGAGTCTCTCGAGGAAAGCTCTCGAGTGCGCGGGAGCGAGGCTAATTGGGGGGTCCACGCCTTGTGCTGCATGGCAAAGGTCTTTTCGCACGAGGAAGAAGGAGAAGAAAGTTGTTGGAAGAGAGAAGACCTTCTCCTTCTGCAGGCGACTCCGAGCTCAGCTCGCGAGCGGCGTGCGCCGTCTGCTGCGCTCACCGCGGGAGCATCTCTCACCACGTCGTCTCTTCTCGCCTCACAAGGAACTGTCGACAGAGGGCTCCCTGCAGACTCCCGACTCCTCTCGCAGCGTCTCCTTCACGGACGCCATCACCTGGCCGTGGATCGACGATGACTGCGCCGACTTCTGACACGGGCCTCCCTCCCCTCCCCGCGCCCCTCTTCCATCGCCCTCAATCATGTTTATTCGCGAGTCCAATAAACACAGCGAAGGATACAGCGAGATCAGAGCCTTCCCCTCTCCTTGTTCTGGAAACGCAGCCCCGCCATCCAGACTTCGCCCTCGCCGGCACGCTGAGAGGGACGTTCCTGAAGGAGGACGAGGCCCTGCGAGAGAGAAGTTGTCGCAGCTGTCTCCACTCACGTTCTCGTTGCACATGTGAAGGGCGATGACGAGAGCCTCGGCCACCACCAAGTCCAAGGCGTCGTCGCCTCGAAGACGCGTCCTCAACACGGCGAACATCGAGGCGAACGTGTGACGCCCCGCCACTCGGAAGTTTCGAACTCGAGTGAAAGTGTGCAGGTCGCCGTCATTCGCCCCTCTTCCTCTGCTGGAAGAGTCGAGGTCTTCTGGATGAGGGACGGCCTCTTTCAACGAGAAGAGCTCTCTTTCCACGTCAGCCACACCTGCAAGAGTGGCTGCAAGGGGAAACTCCTGACTGAAAGGTAGCCGTCTCTGCATTTCCTCGAAGCTCTCGCGGGAGACCTCCTCGGGCGGAACGGGCAAGCCAGCCGCCCGCAGCTTCCGCTCCGCCCTTCTCCGTCGCCTATCGCGCACCTCGGCCTCCAGCAACTCCAAGGCATCAGCACTCAACTGAAACGAGAGAATAAGTGAGAAGGAAAGACTCACGAGAACATTCGTCAAGATCTCCTTCATCGCCACTTTCAACTTGGTTGGATCGACGGTGAAGTGTCGGATCTCGGTCTCCACTCCGTCTCCCATCAGATCCACTCCACGTCTCATTCGAATGCGATCTCTCAATCCGGGGGCATCCTGTGTCGTCTCCGAAGTATTCTCTCTTGGCATCGAGAGGGCTGAAGGAACGGGGGCGGTAGAAGGACCAGCAAGACCCATGTCCTCGAGAGCGTCCTGGAAGGTCTCGTCCTGCAGTAGACTGTCCATATCTCCTGCCGTGACTGTCCCTTCGTCCTCTTCCTCCTCCATTGCAAGAGGAGTTTCCGGTCTGATATGTCTCTTCTCGTCAAAAGGAGACTCTTACCGCTCATCCTCGACTTCCTCTTGTATGGCCCAACTGAGAGAGGAGTGAAAGTGGCGGGAAGGGAAGGCGAGAGGGTTTTCCTTCGACTGCCACTCTGCCACGAGCTGGTCCACGAGTCTTCTTGTCGCCCCTTCCGAGTAGACAATGTCGGATTCCGCCTGAAGAGTGTCATTTCTAGAGGAGAGGAGATGGAAGACCGTGTAGAAGAGAGAAGGACGCGCCAAGTCGTGCACATCGAAGATGAGAGGACGAAGAGAAGACGAAGGCTCCTCGAGGATCTCTGTCTCCGTTAGTAGAGAGTCCTTCGAGATTCGAAGATGGGAACGCGTCGTGTGAGAGGAATGAGTCTCGAAGAGTCTGCAAGGAGTTGTCCGAGAAGTCTTCACTCACAGCACTTCTTCCTTCGAGAGAGCCGACGTGTCCAGAGGCTTCTTCCTCTTCTCCGTCTTCTGGAGAGGAGCCATCTGAGGGGCGTCCTGGATCAAGTCCTCGAAGTCGTCATTCGCCAAGGGCTCCCAGCTGGTGGTCGCCTCGACCTCTTCCTCGGTGAAGGGATCGAGGAAGGACTCCGAGGGCATGGTCCTCACTTCTTCTTCTTCTGGTCGCGGTGCCTCTTCCACTTCGAATGCCTGTCTTCTTCTTGGAGACGACGTCCTCCAATAGTCCTTCTCCAAGAGTTCCGTCTAAGTCATTCTTCTCTTTGCCCCGAGAAGAGTCTCACCCAAGGATTCGCCTTCTGCAAATAACAGAAGTAGACTCCGGGCAAGACGAAGTCCGCCTCTTGGAGCTCCTTCGGAATGGGCAAGCCCTTCCTCGCGGCGAGAACTCGCAGGAATTCCAATCTCCTGTCAAGATGAGTTCTGGAGGAGAAAGAGAGACCTGGCGAGGGCGAGAGAGGAGAATCTGTTCATGAAGACGCTCTCGAGGGAGAGATGCCAACTCGCGTCCACTCGACGAAGGTCCGTCGGCCACCACATCCTGCAACCTTTCTTCCCTTCTCCCTCTCCAACTCACTCTCGAACGGCCCAACCATCATCGTGTCTCGCCTCTTCCATTCCAGGCAACGAGAGCTCCCTCGCTGCATTCCTCAAGACGACGTCCGTCTGTGAGGGAGTCCTCTGCCAGAAGAGCGCGTCAAGGGGAGTCGTGAAGACTCCCGAAGAGACGAGAGAGTGAAGCCATTCGTCCATTCTCTCAGCCAACGACTTGGCCACGGGAAGACGCTTGAGGAGTTCCGCGTCCTCTTCCACCTCGTCCACCTTCTCCTCTTCCACGACCAATTCCAACGCTTCCTCCACCACCTCTTCCTACAATCTAATGTCTACATAGAAAAGTGTCTCACCTCTCCTCTGTCGTCCTTCTTCTGTGCATCTTTGTGAGAATCCTCCTGAGGCGAAGTCCCCTCATTTTGTCCACAATTATCAAGTTGATCCAAGCTTGAGCCATTGTCAGAAGGACTCAAATGTCCCTTCTCCATTGCTCCTTCTTCTTCTGCCAAAACTTCTTGCATTTCTTCCATTGGGGCATCCTCCTCCTCCTCTAATTCCTCCAAGAGGTTTCCCTCCTCGTCGACGGCCTCGCAGAAACGACGCACGAGACGCACGGCTTTGGCGGCCTTCTTCGTGAGAGTCTCTTCTTCTCGCCCTTCTCCATCCTTCTTCCGAGTCTTCAACTCGACGGCGACTCCGGGAATCTCTTCGAGACGGGCCACACAGTGGAAGAGCTCCTCGACGCCTTCACGACATGCCTCCTCCGAGAACTCGAACGTCTTCTCTTCGACGACTTCCTTCCCGTTCACTTCTTCTTCTTCTCGCATTTCACCGTTTTGCTGACTTCTCCACTCTTCCGACTCCACCTCCATCGAAAGCTCTTGCTGTGGAGTCTGAGAATTATGGTTGGAGATGGGAAAAGAGTCCTTCTCGTTCACATTCATCACAACCTCTTGTTCCTCTTCTCCTTCAGCCTCTTCATCGCTGTCTTCGAAGCTTCCTTCAGACCTTTTCCCCTTCTCTTCTTCCTTCCTTCTTGCTTTCACTTCTTTCCAAGGAAGCATGTCCTTCGTGTCGAGAGTCTTCACGTCGACGAGACCCGCCATCGAGAACTCTTCATCGAGATACTGTAAGAGAGAGATGAGAAGGACGAAGGGAGACAGACCTCCTTGATCTCATGTCGACTCTTGCCCTTCACCGCCTCGTCCATCTTCCTCATTCTCTCTCCATGAAGAGCCTCGAGTTTCTCCAAATGCTTCATGGGTGGAGGTGTGAGGAGGGCCTTCTCGGTCTTGCCGTGCAGTTCATAGCGATTGAGACGGATTTTGCGGATTTCAGACAACAACTGCACCTTCCTCGACAACATCGCCTGAAGAAGAATGAAGAGAAAGAAGGGAAGAAGACCTTCTTGAGTTGATCGAGACGTTTCCTCATCTCGTCTGTGAAGGGGAAGAGCGTCGCCGTCTCGGGACACTCCCTCACCTTGCTCTCGTGTTCTTGCAGACAATGCAATTCTAAGAGGAACTACTCCTTTTTCTCTCGAACGACTTACCGTGAGCTTCAATGTCGAAGTCGGTGTGGATGAGGGCGTCGTAGTCCAAATCGGCCGACGACTCCAGCTGCATGCGTGTCGCCGCATAGAGTCCTTGGGTGAAGATGGCGTCGGGACGACTCTGCACCACATCACAGGGCAGAGCCCCGCCCGGCACCTCGTCGGGCACCGGCAACAACGCTTGCTCCACGAAGGCTAAAGAGTCTCTGGAAGGAGAAGACAAGAGGCACCTCGACTCAACTCCATCATGTCGAAGGACGGCGGTTCCGCCTTCTTCGTCTGTTGTCCGATGGGCACGTCGTGCAGTTGGATGTGACTCAAGTTTGGTGAGAGATGGAAAGAAGTCGCCACGGCGATCTTCTTCTTGCGTGCCTCGTCAAGAAGTTGTTTCTAGAAGAAGAGATGGAGACTAAGGGAGGGAGGGTTACTAAAGGGTTGATAGGACGTCTCCTCAACTCCAGATTCTGAAGATTTGTCGCGAAACGTCGCGAATCTTTGCGTCGTGCTGTGAGACGTTGCTCGTGGAGTTCTTCAAGACGCTTCTCGAGGAACTTGTCATCCGACTGCATCTCCGAGTCCTCGTCGTTCCTGTTTCAAGGTCTCACAACGAAGGATGCAACGAACCAGAGATACTGTAGTTCCCTTTCGCGATATTTCTTCAGCCAGACGAGATGTTCTTCAGGCGATCGTTTGAGGATTTCCTCGAAGTCGTAGTTCTCAAAGTCAGGCACCACTACGGGACATCCACCGACAGAGACGCCGTCTTCATCGCCTTCAAGGAGACGCTTCCCTTCTCCCCCACGACGCTCATTCCGTTCTTCGCACTGCAAAGACTTCTTCTTCGAGAGAGACGAACCCTCTTGTGCATGAAGGCGACACTCGTCTCCCAGAGACCGAGGTTCCTCTCGCGGCACTCCGCCCTTCGACGTCGTCTGTCGGCGAAGAGTTCATCCTCGTCCACATCTTCTCGAGGAGCATCTTGCATCTCCTCGGAAGGAGCTCGTTCCGGCTGAAGAAGAGTAAGACAAAGGGAGTGGGACGCACGGCATGCATCGCAGCGATCGCCTCAGTCTGACGCTGTTTGAGTGTTGAGAAGAGAGCTTCACGGAACTGAGCAAGACGGACTGGGTGGTCGCTCTCGTGGTCTGCAACTTCCTTTCTTCAGATAAAAGGCTACATTTGTCGGAGAGGGAGTCGGCGATTCGTTTCTTGCGCTTCTCCTCCATCTCGCGTCGTCTCTCCTCCTTCTTCGACAGCGCTTCTCCTTCTGTCCCTCGACCCTCGTTGCTTTCCCCTGCCTCTGCCTCGGCGTCTCGAAGATCCTTCGATGCTGTTGACAATGCGAGAGGAGAAGGAAGAGGACGCACCTCGATAGAAGACGCCTCGAGTGTCGAAGGCCGTCGTGTGGGTGTTGTCCACTCGGAAGCCGTACACGATGGATTTGATGGAGACGACGGCCGTCATCTCCTGCTCCCCCTCTTCTCCGTCTTTCCCTCTCACTCACCCTCAGCGGCTCCTTCTCGGCGAGGGCGCATAGATCTTGGTCGTCGAAGCAGTCGATCTCGAAGGCGTTCTTCGCTGCCACTTTCTTCTTGCGTTGTGCAATGAGCAAACGTTGCACGACTGAAGTCTCCTGTTGTCGTTCTGCAAGGACCACGGCTCTTCACAAACTTCCACTACCTTCCATTTCGAAAGCTTCTTTCCTTTTACGTGGCGTCTTCTTCTTCTTCTTGTCCTCATCTTCCAACTCGTCTTCTTCAACTTCCTGGCCAAAGATCTCGTCGAGATCATCTCCCAGATCGACGCCTTCCTCCTCTTCAACTATCTTTTCTGACTTCGTCGCCGTCTTCGCTGACGTCTTCGCCTTCGTTGAACCTCGACCCCTCGAAGTGGGCGACATCGCTGTCTAGAATTTGTTTGGGTGAGATTATTTCGAAATTCTTGAAGAACGGACATTGTCAAGTGACACGAGACTTACTGGACAACTTCAAATCCTCGTTCACACTTCTTTCGAAAGAATTAAAAAGGAAAGACGTGGAAGAAGCGAGAGAAATGCAGAAAAGGAGACCAAGTGTTGGCAAAGAATTTGAATGGATTCCTTTTGGCACTCTGCCAACCTGCGCCCTCCCCTCTCATTCCCATATCTTTTCTCTTCTTCCTACTTTGATATCATGTTTCACTTCGATAAAGTCACCAGTTCCTTTAAATCATTCGAACACATATACAATTGAGCCGAATATGTCCGTCAGGAGACAGTCTTGGATACATCTTCATAGGGCAGGGAGACAGTGCGTCCTCGATCGCGTCCTTCTCCGAGTTTGACTCGAACCGAGTATTTCTTCTCCTCGATGTCGAGCACTTCGCCAATTTGTCCTCGAAAAGCGCCGTTCACGACCTTCACTTTCTTGCCGACAGCTGGAATGACGGTCTCGAGATGTTCTTGGTCCAGCTTCACTTCGGTGCCGTCAGCTAACTCAACGATTCCCTAGAAATAGAACGATGGATGAAGCGCAAGAACTCACCACAAAGCCATCATCACGAACTTCGAGCACTCGACCTTTGGCCTTGTACAAGTCGGGTCCAAGTTTCTTCGTCACCACTTTCACAATAATATCTTCGGTTAACCAATCATCGCGTCTCAGCTGTCGCTCCTAGAAACACTTTTGACACCGCAACATGACAAACCCTCTTCCTCTCTTCCATCTCCTTGATTTCTTCCAGAGCGGACTTCTTCGACCTAGGCTCATCTCGTCGCGACGTCGATGGGCGACCCTCTTCATGTCTGCGCTTATCGTTACGATCGCTGTCTTTGGATGACCGATGGCGATCATGTCGATGCTCTCGAACTCCATCAGGCTCCTCTTTGATTTCCTTCTTCACTTCTTTTGCGAAAACCGACGGTGCAGCTTCGATCAACGGTCTCTTCAGCTCTTCCTCCGTCGGTTTCTTTGGCACGGCGAGCGCAAAGGCGATCTTCTCGTCTTCATTAGAACGGATAAGCTCTGTCGGCTGATATTCCGGAACATCTTCGCCACGCAAGGCTTTGTCTCTCTCGATCTAGACGACAATTAGATGAAACTTTGAATCACCTGCATGGCGATGAGTTCCATTTTACGTTGCTCGTCATCCTTCTCGGCTCTAGCCTTCTCAACAATTTGCGCTCGTCTAGAACAAGAGACATACATAAGCATAAAGAGGCGAAACCTCATCTCTTCCTCCTTGTCAATATAAGCGATGTGCCATCCCTTCTCCGTCTGATCGATGCGACACTTCCCCGACTCGCCGAGATACTGGATGAAGCCCGTGAGGGTATGCCATCTTGTTGCATTCATATGCACGTGGCCTTTATCACGAATGTATTCTTGGTAGACCTGAAGGACACTGAGAAAGAGGAAATCACAAACCTCATTAGCTCGAACTCGTTTCGAACCAAAGCTTGACTTCAACAACTGCAGAAAATGGTTTTCAAATTCGCGACTGAATTCCGACAAGTATGTTCCCTGGTTCTCGGCGAATAGAAGCAATTGTCTTTGATGAGATTCGCTTGTAAGGTGACACTGCAAAGAAATGCATAAAGTGAAGAAAGTTGCAAACCTTGAAGCCATTCTGATCCCGACATTGCTTCGTGCACATTTCGCAGTACCATCGTAGTTTCTGCAGACCCTTCGACTTGTTGCGATTGGCCACCTCCTTCGGCGTTCCTTTCTCCAACTTCTTTCCCATACCACTAAACTGTCCAGTTAATTATGGAGCGCCAAAACAGGAGCAACACAAACGAAACCGAGTTTTCGAAAGTTTCTACATCGAAATAATTGTCCGCTGGAGCTTCGTACGCAATAAATCTGGTTTAGTTTTTTCAACATTCTTTCAGCACTTCCTTTCCCGACACGGCGATTCGCGCGCCCTTGGCCCGTTCACTTTATCGCGACATGCGAGATTTCGCGCCGAAATTCAAAACGCATTTTGTGTACTGTAGTTTTTCGTTTGAATAAATGCCGATTTCGCGTGAATCATCGTTTGAGTTAGAAGTTCTTTCCAAGCTTTGTTCTTACTTTAATATTGTTCAGCGTATTCGAATCCATACGGGATGCATATTTTCTCCGGAGTTCTGTGCGAAATTGGTTGGGAAAAGGGCTTATTGAAGGGCGCAGTGTTTGAAATCTATCGCTGGTTGCCGGCAATCATCGTTTGAGTTGAACGTCGTCCGGCGTCGCTGTTCTCGATTTAATATTGTTCAGCGGACTCGAATCTACACGGGAACCATGTTTTCGCAAGGAAAATGATAGAAATGCCATCCCAACGGTCCTTGGGAAAATCCACTTTTGGCGATGTTGCAAGTTCATTTGTCAAATCACATTCACGTCGTTTTTTGTGATTTGCTAATTGGAAGTGAATGCGTATGTATGATGTGCTGCTTTCAGAAATGCCAGCGCGAAGTGTGAAAGGAAGAGGAGCGAAGGACAGATGGAAGAGAAGGAAGAAGAAGGAAGAAGAAGCGGAAGAAGGAAGCGGCGACGCGAAGGAGGAGGTTAGGATTGATATTGTTCGAGTTTATGTTGATTTTAGAAGGAAGAAGAAGAGGACGATGACGAGGACGAGGAGAGGAGGACGACGAGGAACGGTGGAGAGGAAGAAGAAGACGACGAAGACGATCGAGGCGAGCTGGAGAAGAAGCGCCGTCGCACCACCTCGACATCGGCTCGGGAGAGTGCGGTTAGTCCCGTTTCTCTTGTACGAGGCCGCCGCAACTCGCCCGTGGGGACGCCGTGCAGCTCCAGTTCGCGTTCCAACCGTGCGATCCCGTTGAGAGCACTCCGGGTATCGGAAGCCGCCGTTGAGATCACTCCGGGCGCCGGTCCCTCCGCGTCGAGAGCACTCCGTGGAAGGACCGGTGTTGGCCCGGTTGTTGACCTGCCGCCGCCGTCGACTGCATCGAGACTGCCAGAGGAGGAGACGGGCCGTGACGTGCAGACGGCGACACCAGTTCGTCGAGAGGGCCACGCGCCTCGTCTGGAGCTCAGCGGCCTGACTCCGAGTCTGAGGCGTCTCGATGTAGCTGAAGGCGCGGCAGGCGACAACCTTAGAAGGCGGATCGTGGAGTTGGAACGCGAGTTGGAGGCGCTGCGGGGTGATAACGAACAAACCCGAGCCGAATCTGAGCGTTACAAGGGATTGTACATCAAAGCACAATCTCGAGTGTTCTCATTAGAACGCGAAGTGGCATCAGTTCGGGGGCAACTCGAGGCGTTCAAAAAGGGAGCTAACAAGAGGAGGTTGGCCATGGCTCGTCTGAAGAAGCGCGCAGACGGGCAGGAAGTGGGCAAGAGAACGAGGAAGTGGAAGCCCGTTCAAAAACTTCGCCGCGTCCAGCGCTATAAGCGAATGAACGCAGTGTTTTCCTTCTTGACGAAGCAAGTTGGCCCACAACCAGACGAGAGGTCGCGCGATGAGGCGGTGCTACATCTCATGCAGTACGTCATGAAGGCGCGCGGCTTGTCTGAAGAGAAAGATGTCAAAATGACTCCCCGTCTAGATGA
>JAQIXL010000049.1:0-73214 GCA_034700245.1 Poikilolaimus oxycercus
CAAACTTCGTCCTTTTCAGAGAAAGGATCGCGCATGAAAGGTCGAAGTTTGGTTTGGAGAGGTAAACCAAACTTCATTTTCAAGAATTTCGCTACTTTGAAGACCTTTGACTAGACCAAACTTCATCCTTCAGAGATTTCGTTTCCTTTAAGGCTTTTAGAGGAAACCAAACTTCTCCCTTTTACGAGAAGTTTTTTTAATAGATAATCACAAGTATTCGAACTGTTCGGCGTCAAACATCAAGTGCATGCCTTCCGAGACCAAGGACATTGCGTGTGCGACGAGACGTTTTTGAGTCTCTTTTTGTACGTTTGAGCTGTTGACGCCAGCTTCAGGGCGATATTTAGAAGCTAGTTTGGCTGCTTGGCCATCAAGAAGGCACGCAAGCATATCCGCCAGCGTGCCTACAAACTTCCTTCCCACACTACCAGGTGGTCCTCTCATTTTATCATTTGCGGTGACTATGTCAAACTTGTCTGGCTCGCTTCAATTTGGCACGGCAAATGACAGCACTGAAGGACCGAGCAAATTCCTTCTCACGTCAACAGCTGTAACATCTATCGCGCCGACGTACATGTACTATGCCTTTCCGATGATTGCAAATTTTCTTATCTCGGCACCGATTGCTTCTTTTGTCATCTACGTGGTTCTGACGGATAAGGGCTTCGACAAGAACTTGCATGTAAGTGAAAGATCTTAAGATGACTCTTCCAGTTCATCGTCATAACGATCGTCGTTTCGTATTCGGTTTGCACCATTCCGATCGTGCTCAAGTCGATATTTGGCGTTTTTGCTCTCTCCACGGGAGTGGCCTTAACAATGAATTTCTATTTCTGCAACTACTTCGACAAGTTCACCGATCAGTGCTCTTTGCTAATTTACTACGGCTGCTTGGTACGCCGAAATTGAATTAAAGGAAGTCGGTTCAGCTGGTCGCATTAGATCGAACTTGTATTGTGGTTCTTCGGCGACACGTCTCTCGATACTTCCTCTTCCTTATTGTTGTCTGTTTCTGGTCGCCTCATGGTTATTGGAGTATGGGTGCCTTGTTATCTAATGTCGTCATTGCCGGCGGCTTTTGCCAGCAAACCCTTTTCTTTCAAGATGGCTTCCTACGCCAGGTGAGTCAATCTATGTTTTACAAGGCGTGCCTAGTATACCGGCGTGTGGATGCTGATGATCCCGTTTGTCACCTTCCTTCTACACGTTACGATCTATGCGTCGTATAAGAGACAGATAGCCGAAAATGGCATGGGTGCGGACTTTATACAGTCGTCATCGCTCAAGACTTCAGTGAAAAACTCGAGTAGAGACGAGCGCCGCATCCTCAAGTCGCTCCTCATCCAGTCTCTCGCGCCCTTCACTCTGTCGTTCGGCGACCTCAGCGGACTTATTTTCTCTTACACTGGAAGTTTGTTAATTTCTTCCACTAAGCTTCAGACGCAAAGCTCCTCCCGGTCGAGTACTTCATCGTGTCAAAGTGGATTGCCTTCAGCGCAATGTGGATTGTTCCACTTATTTTTGTCTACATGGTTAAACCGTTCAGAGTATGTATAAATTTGTCCCCAAACCTTATTTTAGGAAGCAGCACTTCGGATTCTCTTTGGTACTGAGACGAGTTCGACACGATTTGCTCAACTCATCGGTGTCAAGAAAGGCCTTGGCAAGCCTGTGACGCCGCGAGTCTCATACTGTCCCTCGGTCGGATCGGCGAACCATGCTTAAGGCGCAACTGTGAAAAGGATTCACGGTGGACAACACTTTCTTTAAAACTTGACTGCATCTTTTGAAACAATGTCGACTTTCCTTATGAGAGCTGTGTTGCGTCTATGAAAGTTGCAAACCGCTGATTTGGAAAAAAGAATTGAAGGACACATGCATGAATAGTGTTTTTGGCGTAACTAGAGATCCCGCAATGAGGTCTTCCCTTTTGTCTCTCGTTCGGTTCGTCGACTTGTTGTTAGGATGAAATAGAAGCGCCGAAGGTGAGTTGTTGAGGTGTTGACAGAACGTCGCATTCGATAATGCCAACGTAGTCTTCTTTTGGGCTCTTAGGTTTCCCCTTCGCGTAGCGTAGTAGGCACGACTGACAACGTTTCTGTGGCACGGGAGAGTCTGCTGCTCAATCGTGACGCGATAACACTTCATTTACCCTCTTACGCAGTTGTTCGCAAGTAATTTAGCAGACGTCACAGAAGCCTATATTGAAGTTTCATCAAATAAACATTAAATCGTATCGGGAATTTCACAACAAAAGTCTCTGCCGTCCAGACTCGTAAAATTTTGTACAAAATGAGAGTCAAACTACACTGAAGGGAACGTTCAGCACAGACGATAAAAAGGCAGACAACGCGCCTTCTTCGTAAGACGAGTGTTTCATTCCGTCGCAATGTCTCCCGTGATTCTCGCCTTGCTTCTTATTCTCAGCTATCTCCTCCTCTCTGCAATATGGTTTGAACCTCCTTTAATTGAAAGTTTCTTTAAAGGCAACGCTACAAGTTTCTTAAGCTTCGCGAAGAACTCGGCCTAAAAGGTCCTCCCGCTGATTTCTTTTTCGGAAACGTTAAAGACATCCTCGCCTACAATAAGCAGGTGGAAATAATTTGAAGGTCCAAAGAAAATCTACAGAATAGCGTTGAAAGGACGCCATACATCTTTGCCGACATGGCCGAGAAATATGGAAAAACGTTTGGGTAAGTAACTGTAGCTCGAAAGACATTCGGCTCTAGATATTACTTGGGCTCACGCTTCGACATTATCTCGATTGATATCGACTTTGCTCGTGAAGCCTTGGTGACGCAGTTCAGCAATTTCGTTGATCGACAGGTTGAGTGAACTTTTCGTCTTCACATTTCCGTTGCTTCAGACCATTAGCATCTCCGACGGGTTTCCGCTTGGCGACAGTCTCCTTCAAGTCGGTCACAAAGGTGCTTTCGGCAACGGCTGGAAGGAGATCCGGAGCATCGTCTCGCCCTCGTTCACTTCGGGAAAAATGAAGAAGGTCGAAAGCTTCGAATTTGCGGGACCAAAATTTAGATGCACTTACTGATCCACAATCGTGTGGAGACTTTTCTGGAAATTCTTGCTGAGCGTGTTGGGCATGGATCTTTTGACTGCTACAAGTTTGATTCCTTTCTCACTCGATGTACACACGCGATCGTTTTAGTGAATGGCAAGGTCTGACGCTGGATGTGATTGCCAAATGCGCCTTTGCAATGGATTCAAACTGCCAGCGCGACCACAACGAGCCATTCCTAGTTCACTCACAGACGTTCTTCCGGGAGTTTGCCTTCGATAAAAGCATCGCCATGATGCTCAGCGGTACCGAGAAAACGCTTTTCTCAAAATCTTCTCTGTAGCAATTTTCCCGCCAATCGGCTCGTACATTCGCCCATACACCAAGTTTGGGCGTGCCGAAAAGCCGATCATCGACGGATTGCGCGAAATTATTCGCAAGCGCCGCCAGACATTTGACTCCTTTGAGGGCGTCGATCTCATTCAACTCATGTTGCAGCAGGATCGGGAACGACAAACCAATGAAAAGGTGAATTCTGCCAAAACGTGCTGAAAAGATTAAACGACAAGTTTCAGCACGCGCCACTCGCCGACGAAACGATTGTCTCAAACATGTACGCCATGCTGTTGGCCGGCTACGAGACGACGTCGACTTCGCTCTCTTACACGACACATTTACTCGCCGCTCATCCGCATGTGCAGGATCGCCTTTACGACGAAATCATTGAGACTTTTGGCGAGGATGGGGTACGGCTTCTAAACATCATATCATCCACATTCTCTAATTTTCTTCAGAAAGTCGACTACGAGCGAGTGATGAGCATTCCCTACTTAGACGCGATCTTCCACGAAAGTCTTCGTCTCATGCCACCAGTCATTAGTTTCACATCAAGAACCTGCATCAAAGACACAATCGTATGCGAGACTTTATGATCCACAGGATCCCTCTTTAGGTGAATGGTCAGCGAGTGCCGGCAGGTGCTACCGTAACAGTGCCCGTGCACGCGATCCAATGGAGCGAGGAATATTGGTCAAAACCGAAAGAGTTCAATCCGGACAGGTCTTCAAGATCATGAATCAAAGCTTTTCTTCAGGTTCCTATTAGATCCATCGGCTAAGAAGCTTCCACAGTGGCTGCCGTTCGGTTTGGGACCAAGGCACTGCGTGGGCAAACGGTAAATCGGCAGTCATAAGAAAATCGATCTTCAGTTTCGCTGAAATGGAGATCAAGACGGCCATGGCCGAGGCGATCCGTCGTTATCGATTTACGCTGCCGCCGAATGCTGACGTAAGCTGTCGACTGATCACAAAACTTTTAGCATGAGCTGAAAACGCTACTCTCCACGGTTCTTCTGCGACCGGTCAATGGAGTCCATGTCGAGGTGCAGCGACGGTCATAAGAACAGTGTAATGCAGCGTCTCATTCTTTTCGTTTCCCAAAAACGTGTAAATAAACTCATTTTGTTGTGGGAAATCCGCGTAGGAGTGTGAAAAAAACAAAATCGGATAACAACCGCTTTCCGCGATCTTAAGACTTGTGATTATGTAGAGGACACGCTGTCGGCTACATCGTGAAGTCGTTGGGCCACACCTCTGCGCGGACGTTCTCCATGAATTGCACTAAGGACTGAAAAAAAAAACAAGATTTGAGACCTCCGAGATAATTTCGACACTCACAGGATGCTTCTCGCGCAAGAGCTGCTTGCCGTAGCTTTCCACTGGAATGCAATAGACGACCGCAAACTGGCTGAACACCGTGCAATCCGCCTATGTTTACGATCTCGAGAAGAATAAAGGCAGCTCACGTAAGTAATGAAATCGCCAAAGAAGAACTTCTTTTCGCCAAGAAAATCGCTGAGGATTTGCAAGTCTCGCTCGAGGAGGCGGCGAAACTCGGAGTCGCTGAAGCGTCCAAGGCCCAAGGCAATGCGCGGGCGTATCTGAAAGCGCGTCATTTTTAGGTTCTAGAGCAATCACCTTTGACTGGAGGCGCATATTTAGAATCCACTGAGCAATCGGCCGAAGTATTGCAGGGACATTTTGTAGTTGGACAACAAACCCAGCAAAATCGTAGTTGTCAAAGCGAAACTTGTTCAGGCAGCTAAAGGACGACCGAAATGCAACGCTGAAGTCACTAACAAGAACGTGTGCTGATCCACAAAGCGATCAAGAAAGCGTGCAAAAACTTTCTCTTGTGCCGAAAGCTTCTCCTGAGATTTCGTAACTGCAAAGACTTGCTGCTAGCCTTGAAACCTCTTCGCCGAAAGTCTTCTCAAGGGCCATGATGATAAGTTGAGAGTCGGCGATATGCTCCCCATTGAGTTCAATGAACGGCAGAAGGCCGTACTTTGACCGGCGCTCGAACATATCGCGGACCTAAACAGTTTCTCTCAACAACTTCTGTCCAGACCTCATAGTCTATCTTCTTGACACGAAGATAAGTCTCGACTTTAAGACAAAATGGCGAAACATTGGGAATGCAGGGTGAACGAGGAAACTGGAAGAAGTACACCTTGTCCTTCTTCCAATTTTCCACTTGAAGTTTCGAGACTGTCGGTGTGAAAAGACGTCGGAATAGAGGAAGCAAGATGAATTTCGCTCCGAGGGCAACGATGACAAGGGACAAGGTCTGCGCTAATGATGGCAGCTCGAAGTGCGATAGGCACGACCACATCGTCAAATGAAAATGCATGCAGCTTCGAGGAGCAGGGTGACAATTCAAGGGTGAGGCTCCCGGGGAAACAAGCGTGGCGCCTATCAGAAAACGCCTAAGCCGCGTCAAAGAAAAGAACAAGAACCCGAAAAGTTCACAGATCGCTATGTGCTTGCCGCGCCTTTTGCACTTCCACTCGCACTCTTCCCCGGTTTCTAGTGCAGACGACTTGCCGGATTCATGATACGCTGCTCATACTTTGTTCCCAGATGACTTTCGATGAAGAGACATTCGAAAAAATGTAGTCGCAGATTTGTAAAATAATTTATTCATCGACCAGATTTTATTATTTCTCGCGTGCATAGACGCTACGACAGACAACGCTGTTATACTTCATGATCTGAATGAGACGATCCTTCTCGTCAACGTAGCGCTCCATTGTGATCGCGCCGTCTTCGGGCTGCAAGAGGGATTAGTTGAGCACAGAGGTCACACCTTGATCGCTTCTTCCTTGTACATGTAACGATCGCCTTCGATCCAAACTGTAGCCATAATTAGTCGATCGTCAGGCGTGAGGCGTTTCGTTGGCTCAAAGTATGCGAGATTGTACTTTAGAGAAGCCTACCTTGTTGAGCTCAAAAGAGAACATAAGGTTCTTGACCGAGGAGTACTCGTCTGCGTGCCAGATGCCCTTCTCCTTTAACAAAATCAGCAAATTAACGGGACGCTCACGTCGATGAAGATATGCAGGCGAATATGCACGTGAACTGCGATCTTTCGCTTGATCACATTGACTCCAAGCTCCTATGAAAATATTAACGGCTGCTTTCAACTCACCTTCATAAGTTCTTCAAGATTTTCAGTCTCTTGGCAAGACCATTTGCCGAAGAACTTGTATGCCATGACTGGAAGGAGAAAGAAGGCAAAGCTGACTGCCAGTTTGTCATATGCCAGCCTTTTGTACGCGGTCCCAACTTGTGTGCAACGTGCCCTTCAGGGCACAAAACCTGGTGACAACTCTGTTTGATATCCACTGATGCAAACACTCAAGAATAGTCACAACCGAACTAAATCTTCACTTCATCAGTCTTTGCGTACAAACATGCGTCGACAGACGACGCCGCCACACGTCAGGACTTGAATCAGATGATCTTGCTCGTTCACGTGAGATTCCATCGTGATGACGGCGTGTTCAGGCTGAAGCAATAGAAGCTTTGCGGTAATGATACATTAATCAGATACATCAATTTTAAAAAAACCAACCTTGTTGAGTTCGAACGCGAATTCACGGGAAAACGATGTGGACTCGTTGACGTGCCAAATTCCGTGATCCTTTAAGGAAACAGTAGAAAAAATCTGATTACGCCTACATCAAGGAAAATGTGTAGATGCAGCTGAAGCCGTGCACCGATTTTTCGTTTGATAAAGCTCACTTTGAGTTCCTAGACGATGATTACTTCGACTCTTATCTCACCTTCATAAATTCTTCAAAGTTTTCGGTCTCCTGCGCAATCCATCTGCCAGCGAACTTATGCGGCATTGCTGAGAGCCAAAGAAAAAGGGTCTCTTTATCCGTGTCGATGCACAAGCTTCTTGGAACGTTCTCTACAGAATGCTAAATGCGACTCAAACAGCAGATGGGTTTTTCACAAAACAGACACTACCTTCAGTCCAACCATAGTAACTTTAGGGAATCAAGACCTTCTGAAGCAGTCACACCTTCAAACGTCAGCAGCCTGAATGGCAAACAATTCTTGTGCCGAGCCATTCCATTCAATACAACTCGTTTTTTGCTCCGATCGAGGCCTTTGATTCTGAAGTGGGTCCAGACAACAAATCGATTGATCACAAACCACATGGCCGGTGTTGGTCGGTCGTGCCGCTCAAAGAAGAGAGACAAAGTGGAGAGGACAGTGTAGCCGCGTTTTGTTTTTCTTCACCCGTCTCACTTTCTTTTGCCTTAACCATGAAGGAAGATGACTACGACGCGAAGGTGGCTGAGTTCTTCGCTGTTTGCGGGGCCACAACTCGCTTTACGCGTTATGCAGGAATTGTAAGTGAAAATTTGACCGGAAGCCAAGCCTTTCAGTGCCGCGTGATTTCTGTTAGTGAGGGCTGCGTGGTTGTGGAGTTCGATGTCACCGACGACATCGGCAACATGTACGGCAATCTTCATGGAGGTTGGCAACCGGTTCATTCATGACAGGTTGTGTTGAGGTGCTACGGCCACATTGGTTGACGTTTGCACCTCGGCCGCCCTTGCAGCCACGACATGTCCGCACAATGGTGTCTCCGTTGACTTGCATGTGACGTAAGAACTTTCTTATCCATCAAAATACACATTGTCTTCAGTTACACAAACTCTGCAGCTATTGGTGACACGGTTATCTTAAAGGCGGAGGTGAGTGTGAAATGAATTCTCATTGATCACAAGCTCCTTTGATCTCAGGTAGTGAAGTGGGGACGGCGAGCAGCCTTCACACGAGCAGAACTCCGACGAAAGAAAGACAATCAAGTCGTGGCGACGGGCGTTCACACGAAAAGTCTTCCCGACGATGGCAGCAAGCCTCCAACGCAACTCAAATCCCGCCTCTGACCCTCCTCTTGGCTAAATACACGACCTTTGCTCTTGGTAAATCTTCATATATAATAGTTACTGGTGGGGGAAGACGTACTATGAATGCTGACTTGTCTTTTGATCGCGCTCTGAAGTTCCTGCAGGTCTCAAGAGAGACGGAGAACTAAAGTACAAATGCTTGCGGTAATCATTGCCTGGCACAGCGCGGCACGAGCATTCAACTCTCATAATTGACATATGTAGCTAGTGACTTTATGTCAGCATTAGATCGAGAAATAGAAGCAGGATTTACTCAAGTTATCATGCACAAATATGCTTCAGAAACCCGCAATTAGCAATCTATGACACAAGACAGCGAAAGAAGTATGCACAGACAAAAAGAATAGGGGGTAACAACTACCTGGTATACCAGTGACGGTCTAGAGAATCTCGAGTGAAGGCAGCGTATCACCGCTGGCCGTTCCATTGTTTGAGCCCGCACTGCGCGGCAGCATCGCTAGCGTCGTGGTCGCGCCACCGCCCGCGGCCGGTCGTTGCTGACACGGGAAGACGGCTCGTCGGTAAGGTTCGACGAACCAAATCGTGCAGATCGGGTCGAGGACGGGCATCCACGCGATGAGCACGTAGCCCATGTAGCCCTGAATATGCATTCGGCTTTCTTTGAGGAGAAGAAGACAGACTAGGAAGGCATTCTCTTGCCATCTCGCAATGGTCGTGAGGATGTAAACGGGCACGATGTGCAGAAGAGGTAAGAACGATTGAACAAGCAGGGACTTGAAGAGATGTAGATGATTGCGTCGTGTGTTGCGTGACATGACACGGCGAAAGCTCGCGGTTCTCTTCCTAGAAGGAACCGTTTACTAAAAGAGCCAACGAACCTGTGCTTTCCCAGAAGCCGGTAGACGCGAATGCTACAGAAAGTGATGATCGAATAGCATATGACGAGATTCAGCGTTGAGACACTTCCCATTACCAATTGTGGCAGTCGTGATTCTTCATCGGCACCGAGACCAATCTGTATCCCACCAATGTCCGAGCGTCGATATCGCTCCATCGTCTTGTCGGACGCCTGAATGAAGCATTCGTTGTCTACATGTCTCTGCAGATTTTCTTTTGCAGTGTGAGCATCCAGCTACGATCCTTACTCGAAAGTGCTTCCGACATTAATTATTTACGGAATTGATCTCTTGGAAACACGAACACTTGGAAGTGCAGAGGGGCTTCAAAGGAAGGATAAGCCGGTGTATATGACAAGGCCGAGAATAAGACCAACCCGCGCGAAGAGGGCGATGACGAAGACAACGCCCGCGTAGGCGAAGATGCCGGCGAAGAGACCGACAATCCGGTGGATAGTTAGTCGATTGGCGATGAAGTGCGGCTTGGCGAGTACCACGAATCGATAGACGAACGATAAGGCGAAAGCCAGAATGTAGACGTTGAAGATGACTGGAAAAAAACGTTTGTTTCGTTAGCCTTCCATCGCATCTCATTTCAACAAAAGGTGAAGAGGTTCGTGAAGTTGGCATATCGAGACCAAATGTCGTCCTGTGATCTTTCCCGGTATAAACTGTCATCACCGAAAGCCCCTAACGCTTCAACGGTTATGCTCGTAGGCGTGAAGTTATTCTATTTTATAAACGAGAAAAGGAAGATCTTACGGGCGCACGAGCAGAAGAGGAGGTGGACGATGGAGGCGGAGAGGTGCGTAACGCCGAGGAGCATCTCCACTGGACCGTGGCTAATTAGCAGCGTCGCCACCGTGTCGATGGGCACGATGCGCGGCTGCACAAGGGCGAGAAGAACGCCATAAACGAGTCCGACGGCGCAAATGAAGCCGAGGAAGGGCCGATACTTCCGCATACGTGGGCCGCTTCTGAAAGTCGCCCACTCAAGTTGTTGTAGAAATTCTGTCGCATGAAAATGTTTTCGTCTCTTGCTGCAACTACGCACTAGCCTGGCCTTTGGCAAAGTCGCAAGACGTCCCCATCTGAGGAAAGAAGAGGGAGGGATAAATTTTCGATAAGACGAAAAAATTTAAGCCCCCCACCCATTTCGGACACGGAGGTCGAGTTACGGCTTTTCCGTTCGACATCTAGCGCATTCGAAGGAGGAGGAGGCCAAAGACGACACCAGAAAGAAGAAAACCGACTGACCTTCGACAAATGAGCACCAATGCGAGGGCGTTGAGAGTGGTGGAGAGGGCGACGGCCAACAGGTACACGCATCGGATTGCCGTGAGTATTTCGACCATTGGAACCACGTCGTCGCCCACCTTCTCTCCTCGTCCTGGCCAAGCACCACACGCTCCCGACTGAAATATGAATGAGAGGAGCCGAAAGTGGGGTCGCGTTCAAGGTCTCGCGCAAAACTCGTGCTCGTCGACGTCGTCGTTTTGGGTGCAACTTCACCCTTATGCTCGTTAACGTAAGTTTTAGCCTTTTCCCTAAAGGACTAATTTGGATCAACGGACACCCTCATGAGACTAGGAAGAAGAGGAAGAGGATTTCTTCTCTGATCGCGAAGTCTGGCCAAAGGAGGCGGTAGCAACTGTGACTGACATAAAAGTGCACACACATGCACACAGAGCCAAGCCTAATTGCTAAGGGAAAGCTGTTTGTGGAAACACGCGTGAATCCAGAATAAAGGCGAATGAAAAATTCAACCACCCTCTAAGCAAAGTGCACATGGACGATGAAAAGGCTCGGGTTGGCGTAAAAGAAGGCTTCATGTTGCGGTTGTAAAAGAAAACGAACGTTAAGAGCGTGGGGGGGGGGCGTCGCCTTCTTAATGTTTGAAAAAAACACTGGCATTTAAAGAAGTCATAAACTTCATCGCTCAGAAATGGTTGCGGTATTTTCAGACGCCCGTCAAATGGCGGAACGTGAGAGCAAAATACATCTGCTATGGCAGGTGAAAGGTATTTTTTCTTCAGCGGGCGGATGGCAAAGAACAACTTATGACTTCATCGAGCTACCAAGAGCGAAATTACGAATCCATCGAGGCTATGGCGTAATGAAGAAATGGACAATTAAAGGGTGTGTCTTTGTCACGAAGCCCCCCACATGCCCGTGTTCTCAAGTGCCAGAGGGCGAGAGCACGAAGAGCGGGGCGGCAGCGGACACGAAGAGAGCAGAGAGGGCGGATAGAATTTCCACGCATGTGCGCGCGCTTTGGGGGGGGGGGGGGCACTCGCCTCCTCGATCTCCACACTCGGCTTTGCCGACGCTTGTTCGCTCTTTGTTAGCTCAGCCGTTCATTCAAGAGACACTCCTGCCCTTTTCCGGCGAACTGAGAAACGTCAGAAGTCGGCGCTTTTATTAGACGCCAGCAAGGAAGTGATCAAATAACAGTGGAGAACCTGGTAAGATCGACATACTATTGTCATCGTTGACAATCTAGTAAAGATATTGACAGACTGACAGCCAGCACTCGCAATTCGAATGCTTCTTATATAGTCTTGATGAGAAAGGAGAGTCAGAAAGCAGTCAGGGAGGCGAAGCTCCTCAGGGCATATCAACCGACCAAGAAGTACTACAAGGCTTGTCACGCGTGTTGCAGGCCCGTGGAAATCAGTCGTAGTGTGTGTAAGCGCGGCAAAGCGTCTTAGCACCAGCGAGCAAACTCACGACGTCATTGCTATGCATCGAATCCGGAAGCAAAAGAAAAGGGGCGAAACTTTATAGTTAATTGGATTTCGTAAAGAAAGCCGAGAGATCGGCAGGTCACAGAACGACCGACCACCAGCGCCAAAGTCACAGTAGCGTTATGTTCGCTGAACACTTGAACGCGTCGCTGCAAATTTCCTGTGTCCCACGCACTTGCAGACATGATGAGAAAGCATTTCACTCAATTAATGAACAAGGGAACAATTTAGAAGAGGAAGAGATTTTGAGAAACGGCCTTCTGTTTGCTCGGGCTTCTGGAAAGGCGTTCCCCCCTTTCGCTTGAACATTGTTTGCGTCAAATTTCCGGTCAAAGGTGAATCAGAAAAGGAACAAGAGGGAAAAAAGAACGAGGAACGGGAAGGGCGCCTAGAGTGTGGAGGAAGGAGGAAGGAGGAATGATTGCTTGACGTCAAATTCACGACTCCGCGAGGTTTACGGGCGACCTGTGCTCGCTTTTTACGACGCTTCACCACCAGTGAGACCTTGTTTAATGATGAATGCGCACTTCGACAACGCTGGTCCTAATTTTACAAACCTTGCAACATAGTTCGCACTGCGATCTAGGCTACGAGATTCTAGGAATGGCTAGGCCAATTTTACCCCGCTTTTTTGCCTTCATTTCTCAGACGCAACTAAATTGCCAGAAGCAACAATGTGATGAGAATAGCAGAGATCCCTCGACATTTGCTTCAAAGTCTTCTGTTACCGCGAAAGTCCTCTGCTTTGCCACAAGTCTAAATGCTGGAAAAGGACTTGAATTTCACGAAAAACGTGAGAAATTCTGCAAATCTTAAGAATTGACCTTTCACATGACTTTCACTCTGACAGTCATATGTTTCATTGGTGTTAGCAAAGTTCTTTCTTTACTTTATCTGAGGTCGACAAGTCGTGCAAATTAGATCTTGCTTTTCTGTGCGGGCAAGTAGTTTTCATAGACCAAGGCGGTGTCTCGTTGGCCTCGATCAACCAAGAACTCCTTCAGCTCTGCGTCCACCAGTTTCGACTCCGTACAAAACCTCAATTTTGAAGCATTTGCGTCTAGAGGACCAACGTTACCTGTTCGCAGCCTCAACGTCAGACTTTGTTGCAGTGGAATCTGCTGCATGTTGAATAAGAAGAGCACCCTAACAGACGGTCAAAATTTGTCGTAAGAACTCACCGAGAGGATTCTCCCCAAAGACATGGAAAGATGACGAGCACCCATGTCAATGCGAATTGAGGGTTTCGTGAAGTCGGAGACCTCGGCCAAAACCTATCAACAAGTCCATGCTAGAAGATTTCTCATTACCGCGGTGATTTCATCCACTGCTTTGAGAACTCGTTCCTTGGCTGTGGTCAGTTGAGGCGGAACTGCAACGAGCCCTTTGAACCGTCAACAAAGTCTCCGTACCATTTTTAGGCAGAATCGTATTCACATGCTCAGCAAAAGCACCCAGCACATCGTTCTTGGTGGCGAAAACTCGAAGAACATCCAGTGACAAGACGTTTGTTGTTCCTTCCCAGATAGGTGTCACCTAAATTAAATCATGTTTAACCTTTGGCCAAACCGACCTGGGCATTCCGCAGAATCGGTGGTAGCCCCGAGTCTTCAAGGTAACCCAGCCCGCCGAAGCTTTCCAGACCTTCGCTGATTACGGGAATGCACTAGATGTTGACAACGGAACAACTTTTTCAGCTTACGAGCTTCGCCGTGTAGAGCTTCGTAATCGGCGTGATGAGGCGTAGCATGACCAATTCTGTTTCTGTGGCTCGTCCACTTTCCTGGAAAAAAATTATGACAAGAATTCTACCAACCTCAGTTCCCAGAAGCCTAGCACTTTCAATGACGAGGAGTAGCGAGGCGCGAGTTAGAACTTCCATTTGAGCGAGAGTCGCAATGTGGAGAGGCCAGTCTTTGAGCTTCTGACCAAAGGCGTCGCGGCGAGTAGCATAGTCGCGGGACAAGGAAATGGCTCTGAATAACGTTAACTGAGAGGGTTTTTCGGCTCACAGTCTCATAGCAGCAGTCGACGACGTAGCATTGTAGATGCGCGTGATGTTGAGCATACTTGAGATTGCCGCGACACCACGTCCGTCGTCGCTCAACTTCTCCGCTCTATTCGCTTACTGTTCATGCTTCGATTTGACCTACATGGTGCCATCCAGCAGCAATTCAGCTGTTGGCAGCTGCCTCGTGCCCAATTTGTTCTTCAGTCGAATCATCTCAATCCCATTCAGTTTTCCATTGGCATCGCGAAGATGAATGAGGAAGAGGGACAGGCCGCGAGTGCCCTGAATTTTCGTACCTTTCCTTAGGTCCAGACTTACGGAAACCGCGTTTCCTTGACTGTCCTCAACTCGAGCGAGCGTCAATGCAATGTCGGCGTCAACCGCCGAGGAGAACCACTTGTAGCCATAGAGCTTATAAATGCGGCCTTCTGAAACGCTTCAAGACTTGGGGAAGACTAAGTGTCGTACTTTGATGGACGGCGTATGTATCACAGCCTCCAGCAACATCGCTGCCGCCCTTCTTCTCCGTCATCCATTGCCCAGCAGTCCAAGCACGCGACGGATCTCGTGAGAGAAGACGATCGTAGGCAAGCGTACAGACTGGGTCCTTGCCAGTCAGGCCGAGGGACTAAAAATCAGCTGTTGAGGAAGACAAAGGAAATCCACGTTGAAAGTCCTGCATGCACCGTCGCTCATCGCCAACGGGCAACCCACGAGTCCAGACGAAGGCGTGAACAAGTAGAGCTTTGCGAACTGATGCAGTCGACGAGTAACGGCATCGACATTTGGATCGTAGCCGATGCCTTTTTGGAATGTTCAGAATTACAAGGCAACTCACCGACAATCCCTTCTTCAGCTGCAATCTGCTTGAGACGAGTCCACGCTGGGCCCACAATCAGATTGTCAACGCGCTCACCAAACGCGTTGTATTGCTCGAGTATTGGTTCTTGTTTCTCGGTCTAAACCATGCCCGAATGACGGCGATGAAAAGCTTCACTTGAAGTGCGAGAGTGTTGATTTCTGTGAGGAGGCGTTCGCTCAGTCGATCCAAGTCGGCAGCCACGCGGTCGTAGTCCTAAAACTGAGTGTTCGGTTGGTGTCAAGGCATTTGACCTTAGACGATAGCAGACGGCGTAACGCCTTTGAGAGGACGGGATCTTCACGGAAGCGATTGTGAGGCACGGCTGCTGGAACGACATAACCACCAGTCCGCGCATGGCTGTATTCCGAGCTTCGACCTTTTTGAGGCAAGGACTCGGTGAGCTTCTTGAGGTTCTCCATTCTGAAGTATCTACAACAATACAGCCTCATACACAAGCGATGGATCTGCACAATCTTTGAAAAGCTAATGAATAAATGCCGCACCCGTCGCACGTCTTATTTCCACTCCACGATGCTTGGGAAAGCACGCGGCACGTGCGATAGCGCACAACAGTGGTTCGAGTACGCCGTAGCCGGCTGTTGATGACCAAACTAGATAGCAAGCAGCTGTGTTCAAAGTTTATGGCGTCTTCAAAGAAAAAAAAACATCTTTTTTATAAACTTGTTTTATTAAAGTCCCTGTGCATTGACACTTTGCCGATTAGCAGTTCACGAGCATCATTTCAGGCCAAAGATGCACGCGATCAAGGCAATGCACTTTGAGTATCGAGATGTACGAAATAATATGCCCCGATGGCTTTTTCGAAGCCGTCACTCTATTCCATAAAGGCAGTCAAAGGACTGGGATCCAAAAACATGTGCCAAAGCAATATTTCTCAAGTTTTCAAGCACAATTTGTTGCCAGTTCTGTCGTCAGCAGCCAGACGTGGGGCATATAGCTGGCATCTTACAGACCGCATTGCGTACGGCCTAGATTTTCACCATATAAGCAAACTATTTTCCATACGTAGCTACACGGCATGTCGTCCCACTCGCCAGGCGTCATTGGAGTGGAGTACGTGATGATCAACGAACAATCTTCAACCTGAAACCAATTATTACCGTTTTGAGGCGCTGAACTCACCCTATCAACGCCGTCACTACCCCCGCCGACGTTGTCCGGCTGTCCTGGATACCAATTCGTCCACGTCGTTGGTGACCCGTCCGTCCACGAGAAATACGAGGCTGAGGTAGCCTGCCCAGGCGCGATAACTACAGGGTTCATTCTCATGCCAATGCAAGTTTGCGAATCAAAGATGCAAAGTGCGTGCAGAAGCAAGCCAGTCCCGACATATGTGCAGAAGTCAAGACCGTTCATGCTGCCAAGACCTCAAAGTCGAAACATTTTTAGCCTTGTGTAGTCTTACTGAAGACGTAGTCATTCTCCGCTTGCGAATTGATTGAGACCAGATTCCCGCCGAGGTCTTCGCAAGCGGTCTGCGCCTGACCGCATCCATTTGCGAAGTACCCGTCCGTGCAACCGCTCAGCACGCCGCAAGTATTCGGTGGACCGTTGAGAAGCTCAAGGTGTTCGGATGAACAAAACACGAAGATAGACGAACCAGATAACAGTTCCATTCACCGGAGAACTCTTCCAACGACCAACCGTCGGGGCATAGAGGCGGCGTTGTCGTGGTGGTGGTGGTTGACGTTGAGGTCGATGTAGAAGTTGAGGTGGAGGTTGACATCGATGAAGTTGTCGTCGTCGGAGTAGTTGTAGAAATGGTTGGAACGCGTGCCGTCGTAGTAAACGTTGAATCATGCCCCATAGCCACGCACGCATGTATTGAAGAGATGTTGCAGTGAAATACAGCAGCAATGATGAGGACCAAAATAGAGCTGCCCATGTCGCATCAGACTGAAGAAAGGCGGATGTGAAGATTTAAACGAGACCGAAGAGAGGATTCTTAAACGACGACGTGCACCTAATCTAGGCCGCGAGAGTCGTCGCGGGGGCATCTTTGAAATTCGTCGTTGTCCCCATATTTGAATGCCGTTCCAATCGACAAGCTAATACCATGGAAGAAAGAGAAAGTAAACGCGAATGGAAATGCTGGCAAAGAAATCTGGCTTGCTGTCTGCAAACTATTTTTCGAAATCGTGATTTTCCCTTCTTTGATGCGGATGTATGGCGTTGGCGACTCCTGAAATTCGGAAAAGGAAAAAAACGCCGCTTCCCCCGTCGTCTCCGTCGTTCACCGATTAGGCTGATTGTGAGATTGACCGGATCGCCCTCATCTTGCAGATCTATTAAGCCTTCGCTATCTTCGCTTTTGAAAAGTTTTAACAACCATTTTAATCCTAGAAAGCAACCGTCAGAAGACGCTCTACATACGGCCTCTCCGGCGGCCGCCGCCGAATCGTCTTCCAGCTCCTGCTCATCTTCGCCCTCTTGCCCGCCACCGCTTGGCTCTTGGCAGCTTCCGAACACCTTCCTTGGGAAAAACAGCACTGCAAATCGCTCACTTGACGAAATAGCTATTGTGGATGAGGTTGAAAAGATTCAAAAAACATCAGCCAAACATTTTTTCGTCGACGGTTCAAGGATTCATTTGCATGCCCATGCAGGTCTTCGAATCGCAGATACGGATATTGTGTGTAAGAGCAAGCTGTCCTACTTTTGCACAGAATTCCAAGCTGTACATGCTGCACTGGATTCTCTATCTGTTCCTTCCCTCCTCCTCGGACCCCAGAAATAGCTGGGTTATCACTGTTCGTTTCATCAAGTCAAAATTTTTCCTCAGACCCGTCTTTTCTCTGGAAACTCTCGTTTCTCGTAATGTTAACTGTTTCCTCTCCCCGTTTCTTTTCCGAGCTTGTCGAGGCAGAACAATCCGACAAACTGACTCATCTTTCCCTGAAGAGAAAGCGAATGTTGATGTTAAGCGCCTTGAAAGCGCCCCACGTGAATCATCTTGGCTGTCTGGTTGGAGGCGCACTGAAGGTCGGCTTCTATGCCGTGTTCCTGTAGTAAAGCGTTCTACAGCTGAAGTCCCTCAATCACTCGTGGCTTATCTCCAAACACTGTGATTGACATGTTGGCTGCTTGTTTGCTCGTGTTGGTCACCGCCGGAGCTCTTGCCCTCGCTCTATGGCTGGCAAGAGTTCGACGTTTTCCTCCTGGTCCATTTCCTTTGCCATTCGTGGGCAATCTTCTCTGCATCAAGCCCGATAGAATCGATTTTCAACTGGCCGAATGGAGCAAGCGCTATGGACCGATTTTCACGATTTGGATGCCTCATCCCGTTGTGATCTTTGCGGATTATGATGTGAGCGAATACTTCAATGAACATTTTGCAGGTGATCAAGAAGTACTTTGTTCAAAAAGGTGAAATGTTTGCCGGCCGACCCCCACAATACACGATTCAGCGGCTGTATGGAGGCAATTATGGACTGATTCGCAATGAGAATTGGTTCTACAAGGAGCAGCGAAGCTTTGCTCTTCATGCTCTGCGAGATATTAACACCGGTCAACAGGGAATTGACGTGCGTGCAACCCTTAGGAAACTAGCGCAACTTCAGAAAACGATTGCCGACCTCGCATACAAGACGGTAGAGAAGCTGCGTGAGCAGAGTGGAGAGGCAATCGAACTGCGACCTTTCCTTGTTGTATAACCACTTACTTTAGCGTTTAACAGCGAATTCTAGCTGTCCCTCATCAACGTCATGAATCAAATCTGCTTCGGCGAAATTAATGAGCAAGATGAATCAGAAGTCATTGCATTTAAAAATCGTCTCGATGACGTCGTCGAAGATTACTTTCGACCAATGTTTGTTGAGGATGTTTTAGGCCAAATAAGTCGTTCAGGGTTATGGCAATTGATGCCATGCCATGGCTGCGATTCTTCGATTTTCGCGGCGAATTCGATCGCATGTTGAAGACGAACAACAAGTGCTTGCAATTCATTCAAAACGTGAGGAATAAACTCGATCGTGAAATAGAAATTGTTCAGAAAATCGATCAGCACCGAACAAACTTTAAAGATGGCGAACCCCGGTGCTTTGTCGATGCCTTCCTCCTAGAGATGCAACGCCGAGAGAAGAGAGATGAAAAAGGTTCAACAATTTCTCTCCCCTTAACGTCATCACTGCCAGAGAGCAACAGAGAACACGCCTTTACGGAAATTCAACTAACCTCTGCCGTCTACGATTTATTCGCTGCCGGGACGGAAACTACACTCGCCACACTGCGCTACAGCATCATCTTTCTGCTCAATCATCCACATGTTCAAGAGAGACTCCATCGCGAACTTGACGCCAACATTGGTCAAAAGGTTTTCCAAGGCAACTTTGATGATAAGAAAAACGTAGATGATCGGAATGGAAGACTCACTTCGACTACCGTATTTGAACGCCGTTATTCAGGAAGTGCACCGCGTCAGTAGGATCGCTCCTTTCAACCTGTACCGAACCGTTACGGAAGATGTTGAAATCGATGACTTTATGCTCGCAAAGAACACAGTTGTCATCGCTCAGTTCCAATGCATTCTTCATGATGAAAGCATCTATTCAAGTGAGAGGCTATCCTGAAAGTACTTAAGTAAAAAAAACTTTAAGGACCTGACCTCTTCCTTCCTGAACGTCATTTGAATGCGGCTGGCGAGTTCGCACGTGACGAGCGCATCCTTCCTTTCTCAGTCGGAAAACGTTCCTGTCTTGGAGAAGGTTTGGCGAAGGCGGAGATTTTCCTCTTCCTCGCCATCCTTCTCCAAGCCTTTGAAGTACGCCCTGAGGACGTCGTCCCACCAGCCATCGTACCGATAGTGTCGCTCGTCCGCCAACCGCAGTCCTTCAAATGCCGTCTTGTTCCGAAGTTCTAGGACGTTCTACGCATTGCATCAGGGCTTTTTCGACAGTACACACACTATAAAGGCGTTTGTCTTCCTCTAATGTGAGCCTCGTTGCTACAAAGACGCGTGGGCGAGGAGCAGGCGCAGGCGCGCCCGCCGCGCCCCGAACTCCTTCGGCGAATGGGTGCCTCTTTGTGACGTGCGAGGTGGACGACGATCAAAAACTGTGGCGGCCCGATTCTCCTCTCTCTCCGTCTTCTCTTCCATGCCGTTGTGCAGAGAGAAAGGAACACCGCGGGTTCAGCTCGTCAATGATGTGATGACGGCAGCAGGCAGGGCGTAGGACTCAACTCCACAAAAAAGAGCCTTCTCGCGCCCACTTTGGATGATGAACAAAGATGGCAAAACTGCCAGCCTCCTTGCAAAGCGTATAAAAGACACATAATGGGTCGGAAAGAATCACTCGTTGTCCTCCAACTCGAAAGGCGAAGATGATGCGAACGTGTGTTCTGCTTGCCCTCGTCGGCGTTGTTGCGGCGCAAGTTCGTAAGTCCCTTCGCCCTGTTCAATAATGGAAACTCTTTAGCTGGACTCGGCCAGGCCTTGGGAGCTGCAACTGGATTAGCCAGTAATGCCCTGTATGGAGGTGCTCAAGCCGGCTATGGCGGCGGGTACGGTGGACAACCGGCCTATGGCGGTGGCTATGGCGGACAGCCGGCTTACGGCGGCTACGGACAACAGGGCTATGGTGGTCAACAGTACGGTGGCTCGCCTTATGGATACGGTGGCCAGCAGTATGGTGGCTCTCCTTATGGAGGTCAACAATACGGCGGCTCTCCCTATGGTGGACAGCAATATGGAGGAAACCCCTATGGAGGAGCGCAGTATGGAGCGCGAGTGCCCGGTGTTGGCGGAGTCCCCGGAGCCGCTCTCTCTGGGGCCCTCGGAGTTCTCGGCGGTCGTTGATCTCAGAAAACTAATCTTATCAGTGGGAACCAAGATCTTTAGCAAATGTACGTACAAACAGTTCTTTCAACGTGAAATAAAGATTTCGTATTGGGCGTGCTGAATTGCATCAGAGTTTCGACATTGAGCGAGTCGGCTGAGTGGACGAAGCACCCGCCGTCGCGCGGGACCTCGTGATGACAATCGAAACCCGTATGTGAGGAAAAATGGCACGCCTAAAAACCGAGTTGACGACCCGAGGCCCGTGCAGCACCTGAAGACGGGCGTGAAGGCAAAGAACATTAGCGGGTTGAGGACGGGAAGAAAGTCGAAGAAGAGCGTGAAGTGACGGGCTGCAAACATTTTGTGTCTTCAAAAAAGGAGCGGCAGAACCTAACGCGGTCGACCATTCGGCATGCAGGATGCATTCGAGCTCGAGGAAGCCTAGCGGCCAGGTGATGCAGATTAGTGGAACACAAGCCTAGAAACTCGAGGATGCCACAATCTTCCCACTCACCTGTGCTGCTAGTACAAAAACGAATTGTCGCTGAAGTTTCGCTGTCTTGTCGCTTAAGGCGAAATCCCGATTTGAGACCACCGCCCGATATGTTCGCACGGTGAAGAACACCATGAGAGCGAAGCACAATCCGCAAAACGACATCACTCCTGCGACACCAGCGGCGTAGAGGTTGTGAGACTAAAGCAATGAGTCCTTAAAAAGAGGAAGGATTTCTACCATGGATGCATAGAGAACCCTCGGGTTTCGGATAGACAATTCATTGTTGGTCAGTGCCAGCACCACTTCATCCAATTTTGTCAGTCTAAACCGAATTGCGAGAAGACTTTGTGACTACGTTTTCTCGTCCAAGTCGTACGTGATAAAGGCGCCTTGCATCTTCAACCGAAACACTGCCACTGTTAGGACGAAGATGACTGCATAGATTGCTGCGATGTGACGCAGAGTGATATGCTTCTCCCTGAAAAAGTCGTCCATGACAGTTTGATCTTCACATTTCGGCAGCTAATAAGACATGCTATTAGGGTAAAAACGTGCGCCCTTCAGACAAACAGCGTTTCACCTGGCTACAGTCAGATAACGCGAAGCTATTGCCGCCAACGGACTTGACGTCTCGAGCACCCAGAGGAAGGTGTAGACGACGGTGGTTGCAAAGTCAACCTGTTGTCGTACAAATCTTGCTTGAAGTGCCCTACTGACCCCAGGCGATGCATTTCGAATAGGCCCCATGTTGACACCAATCATGAAGCCGCTTGTTAGCGTGAAAACCTAGAAATACGGTATGATTGTTGGAGATTCGAGCCATCAAACCGTTCCAGCTAAGAGCCCAGAAACTGTGAAAACGACATCGACGACGATTGTAACAAGGACGAAGACTGAGAGATGTCCCACGTCTGCTTTTTTCGCTTTGTAGACGCCCGCAAGTAGAAACCCATTTAGAACAAGTGAAATTCCTCCGAGAATCCAGTGAATGACTTCGACCGGAGCTGCCATAGTGGCAATAAGAAACTGGGGGAGTCTGGTTTCGGTTGCTTCGATGAGGGCGTTGTTGTCTTGGAAATGAAAGCTTCATGGTCACCTGTTCGGAGGTTGAAAAGCGCAGCTGCACATGCGCTTTTGACCCAAAACAGTAAAGGCCGTGAGTCTGAATGTCCTTTCAGGGCCAAAGTGGCGGAGGAATGTTTATTGCCTAGCCTTGAATACCAAAGAACCACGCTGAAGAAATAATGCTTTTAGACTACAAGTATGATCACTGTCAGCACGATGTTAATAACCAAGAAGGACAGCATGATAAGCAGATCAAGCGCCGAAAAGATCCTTTGCCAGAGGATTGCCTGCCGCGTGGACTAAAACTATTGAAAATGAAGAAGGCAAACTTTGCTTTCATCTTGAAGCTCATCATGAATTGCTCTCAAGTAATGGAGAACTTTTTGAAGATCGGCATAGGGTAGTTGCTGCGTGATTAGTTTTAATGAATCCTTTCTCGAAGTTTCTTCCGACGAAACTTTGTATTTGCGAAGTTGCACAAAAGTGAGACGACACAGCCACCGTGGTGGATTCTTGTCTCGATAAAGTACTCGCTCGTGAATAATCAGGATCAGGGTTGCGAACGTTGTCGCCAAGGTTGTTAGAAGCATTTCAGTCACAACAAACCAGCCTGAAAGTACTCGTAACACTAGAAACTTACCCAGCCTTGGAAGACCGGTGGAGCTTTTCGGCATCTGCCCGGTCACAACGTCGAGTATCACAGCCATGGCCAGCAGATTCGTAAGGCCCAACGTCACCTGAGACTTTGTTGCAGGCGCGGTGCTGAGCTTACCTTCTCCGCGCGCTCGCCTTGTGCCATCGTTGGCGTGAACAGCCCGATGATGGTCACGGTAGTTATAAGGAAAGTGGGTAGAATAAGCAC
This sequence comes from Poikilolaimus oxycercus, assembly GCA_034700245.1. Classification (NCBI taxonomy): domain Eukaryota; kingdom Metazoa; phylum Nematoda; class Chromadorea; order Rhabditida; family Rhabditidae; genus Poikilolaimus; species Poikilolaimus oxycercus. The sequence goes on from JAQIXL010000049.1 coordinate 22,983, forward strand.
ATACAAGTAGAAGGCAGGTTTTCGACGCATACGCTGTAAAGAGGGCTTTGTCGAATCATATCAATACTCACAAGCTCATAGGAGAGGAACTGAACTGTGACATTCAGGCCACCCTTCGGCCGCAGGGTCATGTTACTACTACTCGGAGTGAAGGAAAGCACTTGCCATTCGGGATTTCTCTAAACGCTTTGCAGGAATTGAGCACGCGCACATTATAGTTGTGCCCTTCCTTGTCATACTGGTCTTGTGAGTAGTAAATGTGGTCCACCGAGGAGAGCCAAGGACCGAAGTCAATGTCGCAAACCTGTACGTCGAAAGGAAAATCGCTGATGTCGAAGGCGCAACGAACATCCATGTACTGCAAGCAAATCGCTTCAAGACGCTTCGTGTTTCACCTTGAAATCGTCTGTTGACACAAAGCCATTGTGAACGACGATGACACTCGGCTTGAGGGGGCTCTCCAGCTTGAGGCTAGAAAAAGTCCGCTTTCAACGAAACCGCAGAGAAACCTGTTCTGGAATTGGCCGTCTGGCAGCCAGATGCTCCCGCTGGGCAAAACTAACGAAGTGATGTTACTCCACTCAGTTGGATCCCATTGCAGGAAGGAATCATTCCAATTCTGAAGAAGGAGCTTATCGTAAACCCATGACGCACCTGCGCGACGCTCAGCAGCACTTTGATCTTCTCCTTGGCATCGCTCTAGACAAGTTTGTAATGTGCCTTTTTTAACGCTTACAACACTCATTAGGGACGACAGGGCGACCGAAATGTTAACATGGACGACCTCTCGAGGATCTTTGACGGGCCGGAAGCGGACGCGGTATTCATCGAGAAGGTGTTTGGCTAGATCAGCTTCTAATGCCTTGAAATTTTGAGAAAGAAAGGATTGACAAACCCGTTTTCAAACTTTCAGTCGGCCGGCACTTGTATAGGAGAGCTAGAAAAACAAAAACGATCAAACGCTTTCCCATCGCCGTTCAAACGAACACGGAGAAGCGACGCACTGAACGTCGACGAGTTGTCTGTCGCAAAGGAACGCTCGTTGCTCTCCGTTCTCCCCACTTTATGACCGCGTGCGCATTGATTTGACGCAAATGATCGAGTTCGTCTCGGCTTCCACGCTCATTTGTGATTGTTCAAGTGCCGGCTTCAAATCTCACTTTATTGTTTCTAACTTCAAAGTAGCATTTTTACCTGATGCACTGCTCGTAAAACTTCAAACTCGAAGATTCTCAGCGAATCCGATTCGTTGATTGCCCATGTCGTGCGTGACGCAGTAGTACTGGTAGAAGCGAGTTGAAAACCAGAACTGGGGTCCGAAGCCAGAAGCGTAGAAATCGTTGAAGGCAAAATAGCAAGAACCGTCGTCGTCCTCAATTCACATGTTTTTTGCTCGTTTTGAATTGAACTGCACCTTTACAACGGAGAAGTTCTTATCAAAAACCAGTTGAACTGTTCCAACCGTGAAGACGATATCAGGCACTTCTGCATCACAGTCGATGTCGTACCACGGGATTTCAGGATCAGGCTAAAAGGTTGCCTTGTCAGCGATCTCGATCCTACCACAGCGCCGGCGATGGCGACGAGTTGCGAGAGAACTTGTGTAGTAACCATATTGGCGCCGAAATAGTCAATTATGTCCCAGGCAGCCGCTGCATCCCAGCCCTGAAGTGACGCAATTGGACTCATGTTAGATTTTGAAAAAGAATGCCTCGAAACCCTTCAAACCTGCTTGGACGAGTACGAGGCCATAGCGACTGAAGAAACCCGGAACTGCCAATAGCCTGCCGCTGAGAGCGGATTGTAGGTAATCGGACCACAGTTATCCAGATCCTCCTGAACGCTAGACAAATGCGATCGAGATATGACGTACTCCTCCCCAAGTGATGTCGCCGCCGTTTGCAGTTAGGGCCAAAGTGAATGATGGTTGGGTGAGAAGGCCTTTTATATGCATGTTCTGTGAAACGTTCATTAAGGACCTTGACTGATGGCGCTTTGGAACGGAGGTGATATCTTGCCGCCTATCATGGTGTCTCTGCTAAGAAAGGCGAGCCCGAGAATCCCATCGAAGTCGTCATAATCGTAATCATCACCGAGATCCGTGGCTTGTCCGAATATTTGGTTAATCATCGTCAATTCAGAGCCCAGCTAAAAACAAGTTTAGCACAAAGCAAACGAAACCCGAAATGTGTCGTTACCAGTGAAGCCCACTAGGCGTTCCCAATGATTCACGTCCATGCCGTAGGGACGACCATCAAATTGGTATGTAGTGGAAGCATTCGAAAGAAAGGGCTTCTTTGCATTGCAATTGTTGCTAAAGAACAAGAATTACTCAGTTTTCTTACATACCTGTTGCAGGTTACATCGCGAACCCAGATGTCTGCAACGGAATTAGCGATTTTGAAAGTGAAATTCTGCGCGGGAGTCCCGATTGAAACGTTGATTGCGATATCATGTCCGTATTCGATGTAGAAAGTCGGTTGACGATACACGCCGGCGCAGTCCATGCAGAAAGAAAAAAAGACGAGAAGTAAAACAAGCGGGAGAGCGAATGACATTGCTCTGCACTCACTCGGTCAGCAACGAATCGCCGATTATCGACGAGAAAAATTCTTCTGGACGCCAAACTTGATAAGCCGTATTGCGGCTACTCCCAGGTCATGAGTATTGTGGCTGAAAAACACGTGAAACTGGTACATGCTCAAGTTCTAAATTCTATCGGACCTTCAAGCAGCGCCCAGTGGGGCATACTGAAAGGTTGTTCAATAGCTTGAAGAACACATTCGAAATTGCTCAGTAGCAAAGATAGAGGAATTGCCGAGGGGATGATGCTCATCATCATCAATTCGAAGATGCAGCTGTCATCGTGACCACGTTGAAACGACTTCATCTATTGTACAAAGTAACAGGGAAGATCTTCCTGAGCACTATCAACGGCGAAAGTGTCAGCGGTGTTTGTCCTCCGTAATGGCCACAGAGCTCTAGAGTGAAGGCACCAACACGCAGCACGAGAGCGGCCACGCTGGAACCTGCTCTTTTGCTGATAACAATGATTGTTCCTGGCAGCATGCTTCGCACGGCTGGTTGGTCTTCCTTTTCTAGAGAAAAAAAACTTTCAGGAGTCTTCTCATTGATTGCGCTTCTAGCTTCCGCTAAGCCAAGGTAGGGAGAATAGCTGCAAAATCTTGAAACAAATTTCAGAGACGTGAGAGACTTGCCCGACTACGGCGTCCCGAACTATTCGTGCGATGCCGAGTTGATGAAGCCCAGCAAAACCGTGCCAACATCGGTGCACTCTGTGCGTCCGGCTGATATCAAGCTCGTCATGGCGCTTGGTGATTCTCTAACGGTAACTCTTCGCTGACTGCTTCCAATTCCATCTTGTTCAGGCAGGAAACGGCGCTGCAGCTGAGGCTGGTGACACGTTCGGGTTGCTCATTGAATTTCGCGGATTGGCGTGGCTAGGCGGCGGCGACAAAGGGCTCGAGAACCATGTCACCGTTCCGAGTTCGTGGCATAGCATTTTTGAGACCATTAATTCTCATGTGCGTAACACGCGTCTTTCTCGGACAATGAGGTCCTTCATGCGGGAACAACGTGATAAGAACAGAGCGTCAGAATCCGCAATCTATGTTCCTTGACACTTTGTGTCCGCGTGTGCTCACGAATTCAAAAAGTCTTCAATAAATTGCTAGGATGGGAAATTCTGAAAGCCTGCGTTAAATGACAAATTGCGCGCAAGAAATCTTTCCCATTTTGCAGACGTTCTCCGAAAGTACAACCCGGATTTGTTCGGTTACGCTAATGGCAGAGGAGGAACCGATGTGTGGGACGTGAGTTTGCATTCACTCATGTCTGTTGGTTTTACACTATTTATGCACTTCGCAAAAGAACGATGATACTGCAGGTCGCTCGCTTGAACGTTGCTGTCCCAGGCGCCATCGCCAAAGGTCTCCCTGCTCAAGCTCGCAATCTTGTTTCAAAGCTAAATTCACATCCTGAGGTTGGCGACTGCATTCGATTAGACAATTTTAGGTGGTGAACATGCAAGAAGACTGGAAGCTTTTGAACATCTTCATTGGAGGCAACGATATGTGCCAAGTCTGTCTTAGCAATGACAGTCAACCAGTCTACGCCGCTTCGCAGATTCAAGAGGCTGTTCAAATCATCAAGGACAACGTTCCCAGAGTAAGCATTTTTTGAGTTTTCTCAACGTTGCGCCTTGATAAGGCAATGACCAATTAGCCTGCCTTGGAAACAAACATAACTCTCTTGCCTCAGGTAATCGTCTCGTTGACGAGCATGCTCCACCTCGAAATGGTGAGGTGGATCGACCAGGGTCAAGTGGTTTGCGACGGTCTTCACACGTAAGATTGACTTCAAGAACTTTGCAAACACAAATATCAAATTCAAGTATTGAATGTATGTGCGAAGAGGATGCCGACTTCACGAATGACGTGATCTCGCAAGTGCGGACATTTTGTTTGTGTGAAACAAGCAAATTTCAGATGTGCACGCAGTTCCAGCAAGAGGAGTTGAAGATCCAACAAAGTGGCGTCTTCGACGCCACGGATGATTTCACCTTCGTCGTTCAGCCCTTCTTCAACAAGATCGTCACGCCTCCACTCCTCGCCGTATGTGTGACTATCTTTAAGGTGAACTTTCCCAGAACGGCTCTGTCGACCAGTCCTTCTTCGCTCCTGACTGCTTCCACTTTTCGCAGAAAGGTTTGCGATGAGATTTTCACACAAAATGAGTCTTAGGTCATGCGATTGTCGGTTCTTGGCAGTGGAACAACATGCTTGAACCGGTTGGCCAAAAGACGGAGCAGGGCGACTTCAACATTGCGCCAGACCTGAAATGCCCCGATCCGGTACGAATTCACCTTTGCGCTGTCTAACGAGTTGTACAAATAGAGATGAAACAAATTTCTGTCTCAACGTCTGTTTTCAGCAATGCCCGTTTATTCGAACGACGAAAAACAGCGTGAACTGTGCTACTTACTGGACGGAGGCGGCAGACAAACCATTGCACTCTTGAGCACTTCAAACATGCCCTTTGGAATAAAGTGGCTTTTCGAAGCAGAGAAGGTTTTTATTGATGAAGGAGCTCATCGCTTTTGGAATGGCTTCACCGGCGTCATCGGCGACTCTAGAGAGCTTCTTTGAGGAAGTGCAAGTCGACGTTTGCATTCCGTCATGATCACGAGTAGCTTAGCCGTTGCTCGTAGCAACATGGAAAGGCCATCACGAGTGGCGTTCGGTGTTCATATGTCTGCCCTTTTTGATGACTTGCGCCGACATCGTTGGTTTTCTCAACATGCGGATTTCCTGTTTCATCGTTTGCAACCGTATCAAGGTAAGCATGACGTAGCCCCAGTTTCTGTCTGTGTGCTGAAAAATACTCCGTAGCTAAACTTTTTCATTTAGGCTCTTAAATGCCAGGCTTTGGCAGGATTGGGAATGCTTGCTGAGGTCGGCATCGCTGTGTACCTTCTCTCAAACCTCGCTCATCATGTCTCGGCGGTAATCTGCGTTTACACTTTTTCCGACGAAAATATTTAGCACAATTACTTTATCATCGGACTACCTTTCCTCCTAGTCATCATCTTTGCGGGTGTGCGTGGGATGTTCGGTCTTCTCATGCGCAAGGATCACTATCTTTGGACGTTTATCCGGGTCCAATACCTTCTGACCTTGTGCGCGCTTATTATCTTTGTTCTTAGTCTTCTTCTCAACAACGAAGAACAGGACCCTACCGGCTGGGGTGTTTACGGTAGGCGGCTGGCTTGAAAACGGGAAGTTCGCCTTTCAGCTCCATTCACTGGCATTCACGGAATGGTGGCAGCCGCCTGCAGCTTTCCGATGAGTTTTCTTCTCGCCTGGATTTCGAAGAAAGCTCAGAGCGAAATGTGCAGATCGGAGCATGCGGCCGTGGCCACAGATGAAATAGTCCCACAATCATACGTTATTCTGGTCAAGAATGAGCCGAACGAAGGAAATCTTGAAAGTTTTTGATTTACGCTGTTTTTTTCTAGTGAAGATTTTCTACTTCAAGCCAATGAATGAACCAATCCATAAAGAAACTTATATTGCTTGAAGTCTCATTGACAGCAACAAGTGACAAGATTTTGAACCCTTTCTCCCGTTTATCAAAACGGATGCCTCTCAGAATCCCGTCGCCACTCTAACTGTTTGTAAGGAAGCCAGATCCAAATGAAGCGTTTGCGTGACTATGTATCGCTTTGGTGGTTGCTCATGGTAACAGCTGAAAGGGAAACTTTGGTCTTTCAGACATACTTGAGCTCTCTCGGATGTCTTCCACTACCAATTCTCGTGTGGCAACTGTGAAATCGCCAACGTTCACGCTTTGGCCTGAGAACAACCTGGAGTCATTTGTTGTCAACGATGAAATTGATGTCCATGATATTGATCGTCCGTGTACAAGAAGAGCCTATACGGTTAGTTTCATGCTTTCAACATTTCACGAATGTTTTAGGCTCTAGCTGGTATTGGGCTCGTCGTTGAAGTTATCTTCGCAATCTACTGCGTCATCAATCTGATTACCCAGGACACACTGGCACGTTGAGGCCCAATAGCATTCAACATTTCAGGACATCTACTTTTGTCTCGAAGTGCCCGTACTTCTTTTGGTCATTATCGGAGGTCTCGAAGGGATTTATGGGCTTCTCACAAGCAAGGATAAACATCTGCAGGAGTCTATCAAATCTCAGTATATCCTGGCCATCAGCGCAATTCCAGTTTACGTCCTGAGTCTTCTTCTCATTTCCGACGACAAGGAAACACTCTTCAAACGCTTTGGCGGCAATTACAGTAAGATCAAACATGATGCCAGGAAGGTTTTCAGGTTTATTTGCTGACGCCTTCTACCTCGCGTTGGCGGTGTGCAGTATGCTCTTCAGCTTTCTTTTGGCGTGCGTGACAAAGAAGGCACAAAGAGAGATCCAGCAAGCAGCACAAGTTGCCTTGACAACAGATGGAGAGGCGCCACCGTCTTATGAAGTCGCGATGCTGTGCCAGAAGTGGAGGCCAGCTACTGTCTAAAACATAACTTCAACACCCATTGAAAGTCATCCCTTAAGAGCATCATTCCCCAAATTCAATAAACACATATGATCTGCGGTCTTGGACAGCGCCGGGAGCTCTTGCCAGCTCAAGTAATTTGCCCGGCATGGCCTTGGAGCACTCCCGGGATGTCAGCGTGAGACGGGCATCCCAAGGAAGGAACCAGATCTCACCCCTAAAATAATCCTTTTCCTCGTCTCGCTAGTAAGGAGGTTGTAAGGAAGCCGTAACTTGTAAGGAAGCCAGATCCAAAAACAGCATTCGTGTGACCACGTATCGCTTTGGCTGTTGCTTATGGCAACTCTTGCCCTTCAGACATGTTTGAGCTTTTTCGAATGTAATAACTTGTATAACTGTGGAAATTTGCCTACGATGCTAGACAAGCGGCCTTCCGTCGCGGTCCATCCGACAAGCGGTCCATCCGTTCGCAGCAGCAACGAGTTTATTTTCGAACGTGTACGCGAAGCTAAGCAAGAATATAGAGAAGAAAGTTTATTCGGCGTCTGTGTAGCAATAGTTCCTTAATGATCATGTCGTCTACGTAAATATAGGAGCATTTCGGATGGGGGATCGTTTCTTCTCAAGTCCTCAGCTACTCTTTGGCAAGCTTGGAAGCTGCATCCACTGGGCTCCAGCCAATATCCTCCTATTGATGCTGGCATTTTAGTTGTGAGTTCCAACAATCAAATATCGGTGGCACTGTGCACACACAGCACGCCGAAGGCTATGTCCAGGCGGTCTTTGATCATCTGAAGGTTGCAGCCTACGCACATCCTGAAATTTCATCCCATTCAGAACGAACATAACAGGGAGAAGCGCAACTTCACATTATCTTGAGCTTATGTATTGTAAGACGAAATCAGAAAGATACTTCAGTAACTTGAAAATTAGACGAAGAAATTGAAGTACGTAAGAATTGTAAGGATTGAAGCTCTCCAAGCTATCCAAGGTTAGTCTGAAAGGCTCTCGCTAGCGAACTGAGAGATAACAAGCATGCGCAATAGTCCCTTCCTGCTGTTATTTTTCAGGATTGTGTGAAGACGAAATATTGCTCATGGGCTCAGGCATTTATTGTACATGCGTGGGCGCTGCTGATGCCGAGAGAGACGAGAGAAAGAAAGGGACTAGCAAGAGAACTGTCCAAAACCAAAGCAGCCTCCGGAAACCTCACGTCTCGTCGACCTCGGGCTGCTTTCCGACCAACTGCGAATTCGGGCCTTGCTCAAGTGTTGTGGGAAGAAGTAGAGGACGACAAGAGAGACGGCGGATGGTGACCGAGGAAGAGTGGTTAAGCGAAAATGGTCGAGGGTAAGAAGGGAGTAGTTGGGGCAAGCAAAGAAGCGAATTGAAGGGAGAGTGCCGCCGTCGACCTACATTGGCGCGACTTGGAAGGGCGTCCCGTCCACGCTTTTGTGACGTTTTTGGTCGCGCCGACACCAACCAGTTCCTTTGAAAAACTTTCTCCCGCCATTGAACGTGTGCCCACCGATGTCTAGCAAGCACACTTCTTTCGTTTTCTTGCCATTTCCCCAGGTTAAACATTGCAAGACCTGCGGTGTAGTTTTTATTTGGACACCAGTTCGGAATTGATTACTGACAGCGACCGCCGATGCTCATTACGCATGAACAGGCACAAACGATCTCCACTGAAGAAAGCCTCTGAAGTGCAAGTTGTGGTTGCTAGTAGCAACAACGAAATATCACTGAAGGCAGCGTTCGGTGTTCCCTTTGCTTGCACCCTTAGAAGCTTGCGTCGTTAAGCTCTCATGGAGACTCAATGTTTCAACGTTTCCGAAGAGTTCAACGCCGCAGCTTTCGACGCGACGTTGCAAAATGATAATCACAGACCTCGTCGCTTGAAAACTGCGGTAAGCGCTGTAAATCGCTGAATTATTCTAGGCTTTAATTGGCATAAGCATGTCCATCGAAATGGCCGGTGCTGTGTACTGTGGAATCCTTTTGTCACAAGGACACTTCAACGACATTCAGGTGCACTTCGCCATTCTCTCTTCACAAAAAGCTGCCAAATTCAGGACTATTACCTTTATTTTGGCGTACCTTTCTTCATTATGTTGTCTTTGAATTTGCTTGGAGCATACGGTCTTTTAACGGGCCATGCGCGTTGCCTTGGGACGTTTGCCTGGGTGCAATGTTTCCTTGCTTTTTGCTCCGTCTTGGTGTTGTTTGTCGACCTGCTCTTTTTTCTCACATCGTTTCGACAATATTCGAATTTGAACCCCTGCGGATTCTCCAGATGGATTCGTTGCGAAATTAGTGCAAACGGTGAGCGAAAGCTTTAAAAGGAATGCGCGTAGCTTGTGTTGTGTGTTACCTTTTAGCCAGTGTCTTTCTTGCTCGTGAAACAGGGAAGTCGAAGTATTCCAAGCTTAATGTTGTGAAACGGCCCGAACCATCTAAAAGCAAGAAGAATTTGAAACCGCCGAAAATCGAAACTCCGAAGCCACGTCTGCCGCCTAAACCCTATTATCTGGTGAGCTCTATTATGTCAGACGTATTCTCTTAGGTTCTTGCGGGTATTGGAATGGGTTTGGAAGGGATCGTTGCTGTGTTCTGCGCGGCAATCTTGCTCCTTCGTGACCAAAAGGCATTCATCAAGTAATCAAACGTCAATATTTAGCGCTACTATGTTTACATCGGAGTGACTTTCCTTTCAATTGATGCCATCAGCTGTTTACGAGGGATTTACGGCCTTTTAACGCGCACGCACAAACATCTTCGAACATTTATCTGGGTTCAATATCTTCTCGCTGTTTCTGCGTTCCCAATCTTCATCTTCAGCCTCTCCCTCATCATTAGAGTGCAGTTTAGCAAAGCGATGATCAAATGCGACAAGCCTTCCTGTATTGTCACAACGGTCATTTACGGTTTGCAAACGTCTTGCGATCAAAATAAATTCGAGTGAATATCTTTTTAGGGCCGTTGGAAGAGTTCGGCTGCCTGGTGGCTGCCGGTTTCAGCTTTACGGCAAGCATTCTCTTTGCATTTTTGGCAAAACAAGCGAAAAGCAGAATTCGCAATATAAATCCCGTGGACGTACAAACTCAAGAAGAACTACCATTGGAAGCTCAAATAGCGCACTCTACCAACCTAAAAGAACGCGAGCCCCGACGGCGACGATTCGAAAAACATGAAGTATGTGACTCTTTTTAATTTGCTTATAGACTCTCAAAGGTTCTCGTTAGCATTGGAGCGTGCGCCGAGTTGGGTATCGCCGTGTATCGCGCAATCGTGATATTTCAAGAGCAGCGATGGGTATGTTTCTATGCTCGCAGTCAACGTTTCAGTTCGCGTTTCTTGCAATCGAAGCCACATTCCTTCTAATTGTCATCGTCAGTTGTTTTCGTGGATTATTCGCTCTTTACACGAATCAATATCTTCACCTGCGCATGTTTATCGTTGTTCAGTATTGCCTGGCCGTCCTCGCAATTCCCATCGACATTGCCAGTCTTCTTGTTGTTCACGTACGATGGACAAGGTGGCACTTTGGATGGTGGCCTTCCTTTGCCCTGGAGGGGTTCACAATCGAGGAGGAAGACTTACCGCAGCTTGTGGTGGCAATGCTTGCATTTCCGGTGATTCTACTATTAGCACACGTTTCGAAGAAGGCGCAAGACGAAGTGTTCAACACCCTTCAAGCTACTTTGATGATCGAAACGCAGGCACTGACTCGTAGCAGATGTGGGGCAAAGTTTCCGAAGATGAAGCCAGCTGAAGCCCGTTAGCACAATCAAACGTGTGAAACTTTCACAATGTTCATTTTTACTAGTTCGTGTTGTCTTTTAACGTGTATTGTATTTCGCATAAAGAGGAACCACACTAGAGCAAGGATAAACAATCGGGTGACATCAGAATCTGGAAACTGAGCGAGTCGGTCGAGCGGATGAGACGCCTGCAGTGACACGCGATTTCGTGATGACAACCGAGACACTTATACGAGGAAAAATGGCGCGTCTAAAATAAATTTGAGCTTATCGCTTCGCAACACCTGAACACGGGCGTGAAGGCAAAGAACATCAGCGGGTTGAGAACAGGAAGAAGGTCGTAGAAGATCGTGAAGTGACGGGCTACAAACAATTTGAAACCTAGATGCACGCAAACCGAAAGCTGCCGACCATTCGGCGTACAGAATGCACTCCAGCTCAAGGAAGCCCAGAGGCCAGGCTATGCAAAAGAGTGGAACACAGGCCTGAATTTGTTTCTAAATACAAGCATATTGTGCTCACCTGAGCAGCTAAGACGAAGACGAATTGCCGTCGTAAGGAGCCTCGTCTCCCTCTCCCTCGCCTGACCCTCGACCTGCGTGTCGAGTCGGGAAAGGAGGCGGAGGGATCGGGGACTTGGCCCGCGCGCTCCCTCCTGGGTGGCGGCGTGTGGTCAGGCTCCCTTCACGTGGCCTTCCCTCCCTTCCCCTCTTTGTATCTCCTTCTCCTCTCATTGTAAATAAAGATATGTAAAGGAACCCTTCTCAATGGGAACAGGACATGGGCTGAGTTTAAAGGCAGACGAACCGAGGGGAACTCCGTCCAGTGCATTCAAGTCCCCGTATGTATGAGTAACCGCCAACCATCCGGGCTTACGCCGTTGAAGTTTTGCCGTCTTCTCACTGAGGACAAAATCATGATTAAAGACCACAACACGGTAGGTGCGAATGGTAAAGAACGTCATGAGAACAAAACAAAGCGAGCAGAACGACATTATTGAAGCGACGCCGGCTGCATAGAGGCTGTGAGACTAGAAATGGCGTATTTTGAAAGAAATGAATTTTCTTACTATCGACGCATAAAGAACTCTTGAATCGGTGATTGACAGTTCATTATTGGTGAGCTCCAGTACGACCTTGTTCAACTTGTCTAGTCTGAATTGAGCCATTTGCTTCAAAGTTTTGAACCGCTTACGTTTTCTTGTCCAAGTCATAAGCGATGAAGGCACCTTGCATCTTCAGGCGATACACGGCCACGGTCAGGAGGAATATCAGCGCATAAAGTGCAGCGATATGTCGCAGGGTGATATGTTTTCCCCTGAAATATGCTTTCACAAAAATTGTCTTTATGTGCGCTGTTTCCGGTAACCGGTTTGGAGTTGGTTCATTCGATTATTTGCATCCGCTCGATGAGAAATAAGGTTTCACCTGGCCATAGTCAAGTAACGTGATGCTATCGCAGCCAATGGGCTTGACGTCTCGAGTACCCAAAGGAATGTGTAAACCACCTTCCCCGCAAAGTCAATCTGATGGCAAATATGAGTTTCAGATGTCCGACTACCTCGGGTGAGGCGTTTCGAATTGGACCAAAGTTTATGCCGATCATAAAGCCGTCCGTTGGCATGAAAACCTAGAAGCAATAAAATAATAATAATGCGGAAACTTACCGATCCAGCTAGAAGACCAGAAATAGTGAAAGCGACGTCGATGACGATAGTTACAAGGACGAAGATGGACAGATGACCGATGTCAGCCTTTTTCGCTCGGTACACACCGACAAGAAGAAGAACATTACTGAAGAGCGAGATTCCACCAAGAGTCCAGTGAACGACTTCCACAAAAGTTGGCATTCCAGAAGTTTAGAGCAGGAATTACTTCAAAGAAACGTTTTTCTTCAATCAGCCAGCTGCGGGTAATGTGTTACGGGAATGAATGCTTTCTAGCCAAGTGCTCGAAGATTGAAAAAATGCACCTGAGCTTCTGACATACGGTACTGAAGGCGACGACTCATCGGGCTGAAAAAACCCACGACGAAGAGTCGAGACCGCTTCCTGGCAGTTGTCGTCGAAGAAACTGCCTTTTGCGTCCGACATATAGACGCACAAAGAATAATATTGTTCGGTAGCCGTTGCTGTACGAAAAGACTGGAACTCATTGAGAGAAAAATGATCGTGCTGCTCCGAAAGGATGACAGTCTCAATTTGGTTTGAAGTGCACGTTGTTCCGTAGACAAACAACGCTTGTCTACTACGTCGTGAGGTAAATGTCGTCAGGTGAACCGAGAACCTGGACTCTGATGCCATTTCGATCGTGGAAGCACGTTCGCAGTGCAGTGCGCTCTGTATTTGCTGAAGGAAACTGTGGCCGTCAACGTCGTTTCAATGGCAGCGATGACGTCTTTAATAGAATTCTTGTGGAACAAAAATCTGATTCATATCGACAACAAGTTATAGGTCACCTAGCAACTCAAAAGAGTTTCCTTTTGCGCCTTTTTCCTCAACGTGGGCAGCACATACGTATGTTAATGTGGCCGCAATTTGTTGCTTGCTGTATGTACGTCTACCATGCCAGCTACCAACACAAACAACAGTTACATTTACAAAATGGTCCCCAAGGTCTTGCAGTTGGAGCATTGACAGCAGTCAGTCCAGGGTTTTAGCGACAGCGAGTGCTAAAGATCCGAAAACAAGGTAGAGTAGTTAGCGCCATTCATTTTCGAGCTCATTGAAGAAGCCGAGCTATGACGTCGACTTGCATTCTACCTCTGGCGTTTTCGGACAAAACGGCAGAGTTCATGGTTTCCTCCTCAGCCGGTGGCATTTGTGACGTGAACATCCATGGTCTCGATGAGCTCTTTGTCTGCGGAACAACGTGCACCCGAAATGGAGGCTGACGCCCTTTTCGACCTTCACGTTTTGCCCTCTATCGTTTCCTGTCCTCACTCTGAACTGAGCGGGCTAGTGCTTAAAAGCCGCAGCGACTCTGGAAAGTCAGTCCTGATTCAGTTCCGGTGCCTCTACAGCTGAAGATGTCGTCTCGCCTCCTCGTTCTTGTGGCCGTCTTCTGTCTTTTCCTCGAAGGCGCTGCACAGACCTGCACCGATGGATCGGCACCGAGCGGTACGACCTGTACGGGTACGACGGACACGACGAGCTGCACGGCGCCGGCGACTTGCCAGACGTTGTCTGACGGCACGTCGTTTGGATGCTGCGCTCCGGCCACGACCACGACAGCAGCAACGACGACGGGCGGCACCGCCACGACGACCGGTGGCTCTACAACGAAGGTGACGACGAAGGGGACGACGGCTGCTAACAGTGAGTAGCAACTCCTTGAATTGAGAATTTTCTTAATTTAGCCTGCAAAGATGTCGAAACGGACTGCGCTAGCTACACGGACCTCTGCTCGAATAATGTCTACAAGAGCATGCTCGCCCAGAAGTGCGCGAAGACGTGCAAGTTCTGTAAGAGCACGGCCTGCGTTGACACTGTGACCACGTAAGAATCAGCTACACTGTCGAATCTTCTTCAGATGCGCTTCTTGGAACACTCTGGGTTTCTGCAGCTCCGCTGCGTACACGCCAGCCACCAAGAAGGCGTACTGTCCTGTCACTTGTGGAATGTGCTAAGGAACCACTTTGTATCTTCAATACTGCCTATGGACATTTTTTTTTCTCGAATATTAAACTCTGAAGCACGACGGGATTACAATCATGGGCTAAAGTTGAATGCCTCAATGCTCGATTGAAGATTGTCTAAGCCTGTTTGGATATTTTGGTTCACAATGCTTGAGACTAGATTGGATATTTCAGGAGATGTAACCAAATCAGTCCTCTGAAGGTCGACGTAATGCGCCGTGGCGAAGAGGCAGTACCAAGTATGTACCAGATGCGGGAAACGAATTAAGCCCATAACTAAGAAAATCGGACCCCAAATAGTTACTGAAGACTTTTGAAGTTCGTGCCATAGCTTTGACTCACCGTTTGGAGTCGTTTTTTCATAGGAAGGATCAGTCATAAACTCGAATCCAAGAAAGGTTTCAGCACAGCCTGCCGATACATTGTAAAAGGTCTAAAAACGAAGATGCCACGTATTAGTGTCCAAGACCGTACCGTATAGCCGCAATACAATCCAATATGTATCGCTAGGCAGGTAGCTCCACGGCGTCTGATACCCGAAAACACATAGCATGCCGAGATGCAGAATGGTGTGCCAGCTAAAAATAACAGCATGGCTTTAAAGTTTTGCCTATCAGAGTTCCAACTGCGAGGCCAAAAGTCGATAAAGATCTGGGTACAATGACAAAGAAGTCGAAGAGGAAAAACGACAGGTCTAAGACAGCGGCAAATTTCAAACCAGACTGAAACTTTTTTCCACGCTGAAATAAATCAAACCAACCCACCGAAACTTTTGCGCGCGACCAGCAGTAAACCGGCTTGTCTTCCGAATCATTATGAGTAGAAATAGGAACAACTGGCTCTCCCTCCATAAGGATGTGGAGATATTCACTCAATAGCGAAATACATAGATTCAGGCAAAGGATGCCACGTTAAACGTAGTGAAATGTGAGTGGAAATTCGTTGCCAATCGGATTTGAAAAGGTTCCGTGTCCCGTAATTGGCCAAAAGTGGGACTATTAATGCCCGCGCTGTTTTTATTTTAGAGGAGCGTGCGAATATTGTAAAATAGCGGCAATTGGACGCATCATCCTACATATGGTTCACAAGGAGCCTTCAAAGTGAACACTCAAGTTTTGCCGTCGGCGAGCAGGGTCGAGGGAAGCTTCACGTAGTCGAGAACTTTTACTCACAATCAGCTTTGGTTTTCACAGCCTTTCTCACAGTGTGAGAAGATGTTATGCAAATATCAAAAAAACTTTTTTTTTGTATGGCTACCAACACTTTCAATGTTACAGCGAAGGCTTAAGCGACTGAAATTGTGACAACGACTACAGGGTCCCGGAAGAGAATTGAAAGCATCGAGCCAACTATTACAAAGAACAAAAAGAAGATGCCGATTCCAAGATGCCGACACTTGACAATAACACTGCCATAGAAAGAATTCATTCGGAAGGAAGGGAAGGGAAGGAGACGTCACAGCGACTTTATCGTCATGCAGTTTATTTTTGATCACATTCATTGATACTGAATCCAGAAACGAAGTTCCCAACACGGACCGAGGCTGAAGCCTTGATTCTCATAGTATTTCTCGCGTTCGATCAAGGCCTCCACATAGGTGGCGTCGCCGGCTTGGATTTGTCCATTCAGCCCAATCTTGTATTGCTCCGCATTGATTCGAAGATCGAAGAGCCGGAGGTTTAGGCCCCGAAGCCAGATCATCCAGTCGACGGCTTCTTCCTTTGTTACAACACCAGCGCCGACATGGTCTTGAATGACGAGATTAAGCGGTCCGTTGAAATACGGATCAACCTCGTCGGCTACTTTGTTGATTTCCTTTGCAAGTGTCTGCATCGCCACTGCCATCAGTATCTGCTGGCCATAACTGAACTTCGAAAGACTTCCACTGAAGCCAGGCGACCACAGAATGGCTCGAGGCGACATTACGCTGGAGAGATCGCGGACGTGCTGTGTATAGTATTTGATGCTGCCTTCCAGAACCTTCGGATTAACCAAATAGTCGATGAACTGCTCCTGGGTGATGTACCAGTGGAAGATCACGTTGGGGTTCTCCGAGGCCTTCACGTGCTCCAACAATCTCTTGGCCACTTTGAGCGATCGAGACAGAATCGCTTCACGATAATAGTCGATGATCATTCCTTGTCTATAAGTCTCGAAAGCGAGTCCATTTAGTGCTGGGCTGGGTGTTTGAAGATCCAGAGTGCCCACAAACGCCACTTCAAAGTTGCATGCACCGCTGCCACCGAGGAAGTATGGAAGAACGACATCGAGGATTTCGGTTAGAAGGGGGTCGCTTGAGGTCTCATTGGCTGTAGCGACGTCCTAAACAAGTAGATTACCTGGTAAAGAAGCACATAAACAGACCTGCAAAACAAGATAATCAATATAGCCGGGCTTCTGTGGGTCGTGGTGATCACGGCAAATTCGCTGGAGATAAGAGTCGACGACGCGAGGGCCGCCAGCACCGCCCCAAGTGGACGCTTGGATCATGAGACCTTTCTTCGTTGGAGTTATTGCAGTGCTGGAGTTGAAATAAACCAGAAAGAGCATGAGGAGAATACTCTTTCTGGCGGCAGACATTGTGTTGTCTTACAATTAGTGAAATATTGGCAGGAAGAGAACTAGGACTAGAGCGCCTTGAGAAGAGAAGCAGACTGACAGACCTCTAACCGCCAGCTCACCTCGTTTCTTAAAGCTGCGACACACACAGGCCTGGCGTTCTATTCATGAGAGAGAGAGAGAGCGCAGGCTGTGATTCCATGCTTTGTCATTGCTACGACCAGCCTTTGCGGAGAAACGTGCAAGTTTTCTAGTGTTTATCCAGAAAAGGAAACCCGGTGAAGAAGCCGTAGGCCTCAGCTGGGGAACAAAACTGCTGGAGCCTTTCAACTAAATTTTAGTTAGCCCAGCTTTGCTAGTTAATTCTATACAGACGACGTTTTTGTGTTTTACTTTCAAGCTTATCCATTTGCTGAAAAAGTGCAAGGCACATTTGAACATGCTATGCATTTCTTCGCAGACTTTTGCACGCCAACGGCTATCCCTTTGACTTGGGCTGTTCTCCAATGGCGAATCTGTAATTTCGCAGTCTAAGTGCTTCAGAACCGACCACTGAGCATGGAAACTGAGGGTTAGCGAAAAAAAAATCATCCTACTCCTAGCAGCATCGCCAGCCTGTCTTGTCGGCTATGGAGGCATGGCTGATTCCTCCGTTGACACTCGCCTATGCAGCCTTCATCGGCAACATTTACGTCATTTTTCTGATTAACTGTGCGTCACCGAAATCCATTCATCGCTACAAGTATTTTCTGCTTTCTGTTGCGGTAAGCCACATCGACCAGTAAAAGTATTGCGACAGATTTTTGACATTTTATACCTTCTTGTCATGACAATTATTGTCAAGCCGGTCTCACTTTTGCCACTACCTGGAATGGAAATCTACGGACCAGCGGCCGCCTTTGGCGAGTCGGTGGACCGCTTTCTAGTAAGATCAGGCATACCATTACTGCATAACCTTCAAGGTGCTATTCGCGGGACTCCTTTGTAGTGACATCCTTCTTGCCGTCACTGCCTGTATTGTTTATCGATACACGGCCGTCTTTGCCGACACCAGATATGCCGCTTTGCTAAATAAGAGACGAGGCACTATCCTAATTGTTTGCATTTTCCTTGTCGCCGACTGCGGTTTCGCCGGCCTCGGATGGCTGACATATACCCCCAAAGATGTGCGTGCACAAGATGTTCTGAGAAAGTGGTCTGAAGGAGTTTCTCGGCTACCTAAGTGCAACTTCTGGTGGCGATGTAGTTCTAGCAAAAATTGCTCGAGGAGCTGTCATTGTTGGCTTTGGAAGCGATCCCATTGGGCGCCCAATGAGACCGCTCTACGCTTATTTGCTCTCTTGGGTTGTACTAATCTTCGTAATTGACGTCTTCTGCGTCTGGCAGGTAAACGGCACGTTTTAACGCACCTGTGTTGCCATGTGCTGCGCCACGCTCTCAAGGCTATATTTCCGTTTTTTGTGTTTTGTAGGTACGCCGCCATCTTCGTCAAGCAGTCCACTTGACGAGTCAGGGTCGTCGATTGCACTTGCAGTTTCTCACCGCTCTTACCATTCAGATGAGTGGAAGAGCTGATGTCCGGACGTTTCATTTAGGCCTTTTATCCGTTTGTGACACTCCTCATTCCACTAATCTGTATTCTTATCCTCAAGCGAATCATTCCCAACGCGTTTATGGTCACCTCAGCAAAAGTTCGCTCCCACTTTCTTTCACTTTTTATCTACAGACGATAATTGCCGTTTTCTTTACGAACATGCCCTTGATGAACTGCTTGAGCACGATCGTCTGCGTGAAGCCGTATCGAGTTTTCACTCTAAAACTTCTTGAAGGTCTTATTCCGAAAGCAATTCAGAGGTTGGCCGTCGTGCTCGGAAAAGACAGTAACGATACAAACCACAGGGGCATTGCGAGATGTTACAAAAGGCCTGTTCGAGATGTTCAAGCGACGCCATCAGTCGGCCTTTCGTCTGCGTGGAGTTCCTGAAAAGTTGACTAATTTCAGCAGCACCGATTAGCTTTGTAAAAATAAACTGTTTTGCGACTACTTCGCAGGCTATTTCTTCCTCGATGTCCTCAAAGCCGACGCCGTCGGAGCCGGTGGCCGACGAGGACTCGATTAGCGGCAGGCTGCGCGAGATGTCCTCGGTCATGCCCGTCGCCGAGGTGAGGAGAAGAGGCCGGTACCGATCGTTCACGACGTGGAGTAGCCCTTCTACGCCGACGAAGTGCTGCTCAGAGGCGGCGCCATAGGGCAACAGTCGATGAGTAAGACTTCACCTGCTTCCTCAAATAAATCTTCACGTTTTCGAGTTTGACGATGCAGCGACGGAACAAACACGACTCTGAATAAAACAATATCACGCTGACTGAAATCTTGTGTTAGCTCCACGGCAACACATTCAGCGATC
Organism: Poikilolaimus oxycercus; assembly: GCA_034700245.1. Lineage (NCBI taxonomy): Eukaryota > Metazoa > Nematoda > Chromadorea > Rhabditida > Rhabditidae > Poikilolaimus > Poikilolaimus oxycercus. The sequence continues at coordinate 42,393 of JAQIXL010000049.1, forward strand.
AACAGCATCATATGTACCTTAAAAAGGTATTCCTCGAATTTAGTACCCCAAGCAAGGAAAAGAAGCGTTCATCGAAGTGTCCATTCGTTTGAAGCTGAATTCTTGAGCCTTAATGTCCAAGCGGAAGAGACAGTTGTGATCGTGGAATATGCAAATTTTCAGAATGTGGAATGTTTATTGAAAAATATCATAGTGAGAAATAAACTATTCCTGATCGTTTTACGGTCAGCGGCTTTATTGATGGTGGTTGTCAGCACGGTGCAATGTAATTTTAGCAGGTTTGGGTGATGGGCGTGCCGCTGGTCAGGTCGCTGTAGATCTTGGCGATGTTGTCGTTCACGGTGTTGAGGCAATCCGTCGCGATCCACTGACCCTCGAAGTGACCAAGGTGGTTGCACTCACGAACGAGCAGTGCCTGGAAGGCAGCCTAAACGCTGGTTTCAAAATTGAACGATTTTTGACCTGATCAGTGACTTGTGTATTGTGGAAGTGGTGCTCGGCGATGTTGAAGATGATCTTGCTGGTTCGGCACTTGTCGTTTTGCTGGGCTTGCTGAAGTTTTTTAGCCTTCCTTACATTAACAAAGAATTACCGCGCTCACGTAAGCTAGGACGGCAAGCAAAGCGAGAACGGCGATTGATTTCATTCTCGACGAAACGATTGACTGTGCTCTGGTTCTAATGAGCTCCTCTTTTGAAGGTTTCTACTACTTTATGCTAGCGTGGGATACAAGCGAGCTGACCTGCCCCCCTCCTAGTAGAGAACGATCGTTTTCAACCGATAAAACTTCAACATCAAAATGCGTGCAAGGAAGAGGGCTTATCGCGCATTGATGAGTAGCCGAGCATTCATTCTCGCCAATTAGAGCGCTTTGTCTCTCCCATTGGGAGTTCATCCACTGACGCACTCAAGATTGCATCAGATATGTATTTCTAACATTTGTTTGCATTACATCGGAAGAATAAATCTTTGCCGGCACGCTGAACGTTAACAATATGTTAGGAGTCACTGTTTCCACGACAAACGGAAACATTACGAAAACGTTCATTGAAGAAACGTGTGCCTCTGGTGGGCCTCATGAGCCACTCACAAGAATTTACTCCATTGCAACTTCGTCTGGCGGTGGCGCCTGCGCACTGTCAGCCAAAGTCGGCCGTTTTGAGTGACGAAGGCGGTTTTGAACTTTTCTTGTTGCGAAGGCAAAGTCCGTCTATCACTTTAGCCTAGGATTCTCACAATCAGTGGACTTCCCTCGCACATTTACAGAGAATATTCTCGAGGCAGAAGTCACATGAAAACCTCATTAAAACTCAGCCACCGTTCGTTAGGCCGTTGCTCGTGGCAACACCGAAATGCCACCAAGGGCACCGTTCGGCGTTCACTTCGCCTCCCTTTCTGAATTCGCGTAGAGGCTTCACAATTTCACATGGAAACTCCTGTTTATAATGTTTCCCATGAGATCATCCTTGAACCCCTTGAAGCCATAGAGACATTTGAGAGTCTTCCAGATCATCGTCCTATCACCCGAAAGTACGCCGTAAGTCCAAATTTCTCTCTCTATACGTATTCACTCAGATCCTGCTAATAATCGGTCTGTCCACGGAAACAGCCGTCGCCATGTACAGTTCAATCCGCTTGGCTTCTTATGGTTTGATTTCAAACTGAATTCCGTCATTTTTCGCTCGTTATGAAAGCAAGGAACTTTTGTTGCCTAGGAGTGCCTGTCCTCGTACTCGTGATCTTCGGCCATTTTCTTGGAAGTTATGGTCTCCTTAGGCGAAAAGAGAATATCCTTCGGATATTTGCGAGGATTCAGTGCCTTCTTGCTGCCTGCGCAGCACTGCTCTTCATCATCAGCCTTCCCATGGTCATCATCCCCAAAAGAGACAATGACTATGGAGAATGTCCATGCACTACGTGGTACTGCTGCAGCATTATTCCCGATGTTTACGGTGTCGAAGACTTTCGGAACTGATTGAAATAGTGTTTAGGTCCACTGGACAATATCGAATCTCCGGTGAGTGCAGCGTGCAGCTTCCTGGCAAGCTTACTCATCGCTTGGGTCACAAGAAAGGTCATGTGCACCAGCATGTTTCCCGAGAACAGCATTGCGTCATCTGAAACTGGCAAACAGACTGTAGAGTTTGAATTGAAATCGCGAAATACCCTAAAATACACGGTAAACAGCCTATAATTTCGCATTAGCTAAGATTATTGTTTACATTGGAATCGGTCTGGAAGCTACCGCAGTTCTTTGCATCGTAACTGGTCTGCTTTTCGGGCTGTCACAGCCAAGTTCAAGGACTATTGTCAGTTCGCATTTCAAAATTCGTTCAAATTTCAGGATAACACTGCGCCAGCCCTCGTCCTGCTAATTGCTTTGATCGTCATCCTGGGTGGTCTTTTCGGAATTTGCGGCCTTCTCACTCGCAAGAACCACTATCTGCAAATCTTCGTCTGTCTTCAATATGTGCTTGCACTCGGCGTCATTCCAATCTGTATCGTCGGCCTGCTGATTCTAGAATCATCAGTGTACCACTGGAACGACAATAATTGTCCACATATTCGTCATGGTAAGAGAGTGTTCAGCTAGCTAGCGCATACATTTCAATTGAAGATCCAGACAAACTCGCTCAAGGCGTGGCGGCTTTCCTCGTTTTCGCATTTCTCGCATGTATTCTTTTCGCGCACGCGGCTAGAAAGACACAAGGCGTTACGGGCGAAGCAAGTCCAACTCCTCAGTTGCTCTGCGAAGAGGCCGAAGCGCTTCAAATTGAAGAAAACGCTGTAATCTAGTGAACTACTCGAACAAAAAAGACAACCATTGTCCCTCTTGCCCTGATATTTTGAACTCGTTTTTCCGTTTTCATGAAATACTTGCCGATGCTTGTATACATCCATTGTGTTGTATGTTTATTCGTCCAAGAGCATTTGACCTGACACTCTAATAGAAGTCGACATTCGAATTGCCACATTTAACTTGACAAGTTGCACAAATTTGAGAAAATGTTCCGCTAAAGCTAGTGGATGAAGACATTGATCACAAAGTGTTTGCCACAAAACGACACTACAAATATATTATCGACAAAATTTCAGAAAATCATAAATAAAGTCATATGTGTCTTCAGGATTTGTAAGAAGAGGGTAGCCAAAACGTTTTTTGCTCAAACTTTACCTGGAATCCCAGGCTGATAAAGCACTACGACTTGAGTACAAGTGGTTTGAGGTGAGGAGTTGTTGTTTCTTATTTAGAGACTGAAGAACCAGAAAACTTTTAGGAAATGTGGTAAAGGTCAAAAAAGGTAACACCCTTATGCATGCGCTAAAATTTCTTTCATCTCTCACAATAGTCAAGACTGAATCATCGCGCATTAAAGTCGCTGATATATTTTTGCTTTTGGCACAAGTTTCACAACGTCGTCTAGTTGGTTTTTGTTTGCGAAGGGAACAGAATGTACGGGACGAGGATCCTCAAGGAAAGGAAATGAAGACAAAGAAGAAGAAAAATTGCTGTACAGAGAAACACAAACCAATCTACAAGAATTCTGATCGAAATCACGTTTTTGATTTCTTTTCTTCTGGAGCGCCACTGTCCAACTGGGCATTGGCCGCCAGATCGAGAACGGCCATCCACTTGGCCTGCGAAAGCTCATCATCAACAGAGATCGTGTAGAGACGGCGGGCGCCGACTTTTAGCGTGAAGGTCAGTCGCTCACCGCACATCTTCACCTCGCAGCCGGGCAGTGGCAACATTGCCACTGCGCACTCGTCCTATAAATTGGCTTTTCCACTTGAAGAGGTCCAATTACCTTCGGTGAGAGGTATGAATAGAGACAAAAGTCATCTCGCACGACAAAGTATCGCTCGGCTGTCTTGCCCATGGTACCACGGAATCGGACCGTCGAGGCATGAAGCGACTTGCCCGCTGCTGGCTGCGCGAGAACATTCTTGTTCTTGCCACCTTTTCGCCAGATGCTTCCCTTCTAAATAAAGAGCATGAAAGCAGAAGGCTTCTTACGTGTTGCAATGAACATTGGTCGCAATGGCGAATGGCCTTGTCGTCGTTGCGCTGCCTGCCGAAGCACTTCTTGCAGAACTTGCGATGGCATCGCACACACCGTAGGCCCCGTGACAAGAAGCTGAACTCCGCGTCGCACTCGGCGCAGTTCTTGGCTTCGGAAGCCCCGTTGCTGCTCAGCGTCTGCAAGCGTGAAATGATAGACATTAGAAGTGAAAGGTGTTTAGCTCTTTAGCGAATTGCAAATAAGGCAGAACTTTTGCAAAAGAAGCGGAAGAATCTTTTTTTTTCTTTCGCTACTCCATTAGAAATTTATTGGTTAGTGTTAGTCTTCGTCGGAGTCGTGGTAATGATTGACGAAGAGGATTGGAAAATCAAAAAGCCGTGAGTTGCGGGGCAGTACCGAGGAGGAGCCGCGATGAAGACCACGCGATGAGTGCTTCTCGTGAGCCTCGTTGAGGGCCGCCGATATCGAGTCCATCCATTCTTGCTTCTCCTCTTGCGTTTCTGTGAATAGCTCCACACATCTAAAGATTTTTACTCTCAGAAAAGCCTTCAGAAGCCAACCTCTGCGGTCCCTTCGGTCCATCAGCACCGCGAATGTAGAAGGAATGTTCCCGTTCTAAGTTGTCACCCTCACAGATCTACAACAAGACTTCGCAAATGAAGAAGACTCAAACCTGAGTAAAGGCGGCATCAAAGATCGCTCGCAGCTTGTACTTAGCGAATCCGATCGCTCGTTCGCTTGCCACAAGGATGAGGTCGTTGAAAAGGAAGAGGATGCGGTCTTCGGTCTTCTCGGTTGTTGAAGAGACCTGTGAGGGCGGACAGATGTTTCTTTTTTTCCGGGTCTTACCTTTCCCAAGGTTCCACGCTTCAAGAGCTCACGCCCAGGTGAAACGAGCGAAACGCTGTTGCCCAGCTGTTCCTGCACCTCGATCACGTGGCGGAAGCGGTCCTACAAATTTGAAAAATCGTCATTTACGACTCTTTGAATGAAGGATACTGTACTTTGGAAAAAAAAACGTACCACAGTCTTCATGAGCTCGTTGGCATGGTGAGCGGCCTCAAGAACCAGCTTCAGGGCAACCTCGGCGTCGCCGAAATCAGCGTCCGACTCGACCAGATGTTTCTTGTACTCCTACACACGCTCGATTTAGATCCGATCAAAGGACTAAACCTGAAGAAGCAGCTGGTAGCGCATGACCCGCTGTACAGGACAGATGAGATGCGACATGAGCGGAAGGTTATCGCATTCGTCCATTTTCTGCAAAGTTGCAAAATCTTGAGGGAACCAGCTCAAAACCTCGATTTCTTGAACAATTTGCGAGAAGCGCTTCTTCTTCTTCATTGCCTCCTCGAAGACCTTGCAAGCCTTGTTGTAGTTGTTCGTGTACTCGGAGTACATCTTGAGAAAGGGCGCCTGCTTGCGGACCACGTTGCATAACCTGTTGTCGATGAGTTTCAGATCTAACGTCAAGTTGAACCTGTGCGTTTTGTCCCATTCCCTCGTCGCTTCCATGAGCTGTGGCAGCAGGTGGTTGTTGTGGAACTGATAGAGAGAACCGACGTTGGCGAAGAGCTTCGTGACTTTCTCCTTTTCAAGCGCTCCTTCGTCGACGACTCGTTTGCGGAACACCTGCAAGAGAGGAGAGGAGGTAATGGCGTCGTTTTACGATTGGGTGCGTCTCGAGTCAAGCTTTTGTCAACCTGCGCAAATACCTTGAAGGATGCAAAACCTTCACTTTTCCCTCGCAACAGGCTGTTTCACGAAAACGAAATAGTGACAAAGACCCAATGGTGTAGTATTCTGAGTCACTCGCCTCATCAAGAAGTCGAAGCTTCTCAACGTATCGCATTTCCGAGTCGACGAGCTCCTTGGCGGCATGCCACGCCTTGTCAAGACGCTTCTTTGCTTCGGGCTTCTGGCCTCGAGGCAGAGTCGAGAGGTCCACCAACGACGAGTCGCCATCACGAATCTCGGTGCTGAAACAACAAACATTTTCTCTTTTTCATTTGGTGCACTTCTAATTTGTTGATTCACCGAAGCCAGCTGGCTTGCGGTCAGACAAAAAGAGATGGGACAGGATATTTCGTGGCGCGCATGTCTCGCCGGAAGCTTCTACGTCGCAGGGAGGCTGCTCGTTTCGTTGGAGCAGCGACTGTTTTCACGACTCTATGGCCTAATTTCAGCACTGAATGTGCGCCCGGTTCTTCACGTTTTCGAGACCTTTTAGAGGAGCAACGGCACCATTTACATGTAATGGCCCTAACGGTCACGAGGTCGAAGGCGTAAGCAGAAAGCGGAAATTTCGCTTCCTTCAACCTCAGGACGGAAATAGCGTCTTGAGAAGAAAGTGCGAGCGCGGGTGACTAAAGTCATTACGGATGTTTTTGAGGAACCGCGACAATTCAACTGCTAGGAATGAGACTGATGGGTGAATGAAAGCACACGCGGCGTCTCGGAATTTGTGCCGATGCCCTTTTCGACCCTGACAAAGACTTTACCTGAAGAAGCACAGTAGATTGAATGGAAACCGCCGGCGACTTCTTCTCGTGGAAGAAGCGTCATCGGGGGTTTGAATACTGACTTTCTTCTTCTTTCGGCGTTTCCGACTGGGACTCGCGTCGTCGACCATTTCGACAACGACGGGCACCAGCGGACACGCGAAGAGTGGAAAGTGGACAGGGGGGAAGGCGGACGAATCCGTCGTGCGCTCTGTTCGTGGAGAGAAAACCGGCGCGCTGTCACGGAGCGCGCAGAGAAAAACGTGTGTGCGCGCCTCTCGGAGAGAGAGAGATTGGAGAAGAAGAAGGAGAAGGGCGAGTGGCGGAAGAAAGGCGAGAGAGGCGGCGAGAGAGGAACAGCTCTCCCCTCCCTTTTTGACCTGAGTCATGGCAAAAATTTCCTCCCTATTGTCAGACGCTATGGCGGCGAAGAGGGTATGGCGTTTCGAAACATCGGGCCTCACATACCTGAGAAGCGATTCCTGCGACTCAGAACGTGGCCAACAGCACCGCGGGCACAGGGGACAGAACGTTGAGGCAGCCGCCGTCGCCCAGCCGGGCCACGACGGCATTTGACATGCGAAATTTCGGCGGCGGCGCCTCAGCTTCTCGCCTTGCCTTGCGTGTGAGATGCTTCAAGGAGAGAAAAGGCGAAGGCAGGCGCCCGCTGACACAGCCTCTTTGGGAAAACACACATGATGCTCGCTTTGCTCTTGCGGGAAAGGAAGCGCTTTCCCATGATGCAGTGAAAGAATTGCTAAGTGGTTTCAGACGTTGTCAATATTGAAAGATTCAACACGAAAACAAGAACTTACATTCGCGAGGTGCGATCATCGTCGTTGTCCTCCTCCTCGGAGAGCTCGTCCTCCGGGTTGTCGGCCAGTTTCACCTGCAACAGAGTGCCACTACTCAAACCGCCCACGACGAGAGAGAGAGGGAGAGGGGAGCCGTACCTTGAAGCCGCCTTCGGGGCCGGCATACTCGACGAAGGCGCGAAACTTCGACTTCGACATCTGCTTCACCCCATTGACGTACGTCGTCTGGTGAGAATAGTGAGAGCTGCAAATGCACGGGTTTCTTTTCTTCGAAAGCTCATGTTTCTCTGGTTTCTTTTAATGCAAATTTTAGCCTGGACTAAAACGTGCTGAGGCAGGGCAAAATGGCGTCGATCCCTATTATTATCTTACCAACCACAGGACTAGAGAAGATTCTCGGGGTGCAATGCTCTACACCGCTTCGCCCCAAAAGAAACAGTTGCGCCCCAGAAGCGAAAACCACGAAATTGGACGAGACCTCGAATGCGCATGCCGGGCAGTGCGACAACGAGTCGATAAACCGTCGACTACCGGCCCGCAAAACGCGCGCAGCACGACATAAATATTCAACAAAGTTCCCCTTGTCTCCACTATCTCTACCTTTCCATCAATCGGCATGTTGGTGCCGTGGAATAATAAGAAAGTTCGAACCCATCAAGAATGATGTCGGCATGAGAATTCAGTAGATGGACCGTTGAGTCCAGCAGACTCTGCGCGACAAGACTTTTCAGCATCATCACACCGAGAGCTTTACATTCCAATGCCGGGTGCACCAGGTGTCGGCAGGAAAAGGACGTACGCACCAGTCAAAGACAAACGCGGCGGGTTTGGAGGTGAAAATGGGATGCCGTGGCACTTCGATTTTTGCCTTTGTTTTCAGTTGTGGGAAGAAGCTTTTGTGCACAGGCACGCGGGAAAATTGAAAATTGGCAGCTTCCGAGGTGGCGCCAGGAGGAGACAGGCAATCTCTACGGTTACTAGAGGAAAGGTGAAGTATTTTTCAACTCAACCAACCCAATAGAGCATCTATGCATACCTGTAGGATCTAGCTGAGCGCACGCGGGTTGTTGTTGTGCCATCGGGGTTTGTGATTATCTAGAACAGCGTTACAACTATGACGCGACTAGTGAACCTCGGTGGTGGTCGATGGAGTGGCTTTGATTCGCGGGAAGACGCTGGGAAAAAGCTGCAGGAGCTTCTCCTTCTCTTGTTCCATCAACGCATTGAAGTTGTTTCGCGTTTGATCCAGCACAGCCGTGATGGCTCGATCCTTAAAAATGTTTGTGAAAGATGTGTTTTTTCCTTGACAAATCTCATTTTTCGTTCTCTTTAAAGAAGAAAAAAATGGAGATCAAATGTGTGTTGAGGCCGACGGCGCGTGCCGGGGTGGCCCCTCGTCTGATTGACCACAATCATCGTCCCTCCGGGGCGAGTCATGCCGCGGCTATTCTTGTTGACCTCACGCCGCGAGGAGTCTCGACGTCTGTTCGAATATGTATTTGGATGCGCACGCATACGCTATGCGACAACGCCTCCGCAGTTGGGAATTGGCTAGTTCTTTTTTGGGCTAATAAACGTATGACTCATATATTCTTTTGTTGTGACCTTTATGTGTGAAGCGTGCCATAAAGCTCTGTTATGGGAGTCGGATGTAACTCAAAAAAAGTAGTAAAAGTCTCAAAGGATCAATCAGCTACCCTTGTTTTCATCCCTAATGGCGGGTGATGAATTCCAGGGCCTCTTGTGGCTTTGTTTTTACCCACGCGGGCAATTTTGGGCGTCGTTCCCTTTGCGTCTCCCAGCTTGTGCCATCTGTCACCATTGCTGCCAGAGAGCCAACAAGAGACGGAGATCTACTTGAGCAACTAACAACGGCTACCAAGCTCAAAAGGTGTATTTCTGGTAGTTTCGGAGACGCGCTTTCGATGCCGAAATATCAAGCCGCTTTGAAGTCAGTCAATGTTGACAAAGAGGACAAGACCTGCACGTGTGCGCTTGGAAAACTCAAAAGCACTCAAGATTTCTCCAACACCGACAAGTTTCTAATCAAAAACATGCTTCTGACACCAACCTGTGGATCATTTGCATCGAGGACGAGGTTGGATTGAGTAACCATCAACGGCTGAAGACCACCGATATCACCCTGAAACAGAGCCGTTAGTCGAGATCTTGAAGTACACGGCTTACATGAAGACGCTCGGTCTTCTCCTCAAGAAGTGCTTTCGGGGCCTCTTTTCCATTCTGAACAATCTCCATACGACGATTGCTCTGCGTGCATTCGAGCTTGATCTGAAAGCTTCTTTGTAATCACTGATGTCAAAGGTGAGAGAATGAACCCGATTGACCCCGTCTCAATGTGTTGCATCCTCTGCAGCGGCGCTTTGTTCAAGGGAGACGACAAAGTTTCGGCAAGGTTGTCTTTCTGCTCTCGTCTTGCCGACAGATTCGGTTTCATTGCAAGAAACGCGCACTCTCTCCCTCTAGACATGCCTCTGCGTCTTCGTTCGTCGTCCCCTTCTTCCACCTCCGAGGAGAGGGCGATAATGGACTGTACGCACAAAAACCTTCTTCATGGCCGAGAGTTTTGACGGCTTTAGAAAGTCACGGGGTCTCTCACCTTTCGTCGAAATGTCTTTGTGACCTCCTCGCTCTTGTCCGCCGACAGAATTCGATACGTCGTCACTTCGACGCGAGCGCCGTCTTCCGGGTCAATCTCGATCTCCTGAAGAGGACTTTTAGTTGACTGAGACTCTAGTTCTTGAGAGGCCAATAAGTACAAGGATGTGTCCATGTGTCAAGTTCCTGATCCAATTTCCCTTTCCCTCACCGACTCGAGCGTACATGCATGTCCTAGGGCGCTGTCAACACGTGCTGCGTGACATGCCAACGTTGAATTAGAAAGCTTCTCTCGGAGAGGGTCAGCCGACTTAGAGATCTTAAGGGCACCCCTCAAAATCGCCCCCTCTCGTCACTCTCTTCCGATTGTCGAGTGGCCGGCACTTTACGCACGATCGGGCCGAACACGCGTCAAGTTCCACACACCTTTGCAGCGCCTGCGACGTCAACGTTGCTGCGGTTGCGCGCCAGCGCGGTGGCCAAAACTGGGAGGATTATTCGTCAACGAAGAACGATTGACGGTGTCCATCACTTCGGGAGAACTCTCGATGATTCATGCGAAAACGCTTCTCGCGGAAAATTCCTCTTGGCGACCCCGGCGGTTTTTATGGTTCGCTGACATTTTCGTCGCAAAGAATCGTCTTCGAGAGCGCATGGCAAAGTGTGTGGCCGGGCGAGGTTTGCCTTTTGCCTGTCTGCGTCTCGCTTCGTCTAGGAATATGGGCATGGCTGCTTTCAGCCTCTCTTCCTCCTTTCCCGCGAAGCAACCAACACAAACAGTCACAACCTTCAACCGCCCCTCTCTCGCTTACCCCGTCTTCCTTCTTTTCAAAGATTCCCAGGATGACGCGAATAGAAGCTATGAAAAGCAAGCCGTTTCTGTAGGGGGGGCTCCTTTTGTAGACAAAACGCTTCTTTTTGAGAAAGACAGATAAGCGAATAGATAGGGTAGAACAAGCAATGCCCTCTTACCTGATGAAGGTCCTGAAGAGTTCCGCCTTGAAGATCAATTGGCGGTGGTGGTCCAAAGGCTTGCGGAAGAGAGAAGCCTTGAAGGGTCGCAGGCATCGGCATGCCTGGCGCCTTCACCAGCGACATGGCCCGCGGTTTCAGCTGCACCGCCAACGATTTCGCGTCTGCAAAAAAGCCGGAATGTTGATTTTGAGGAGCTTAGTCCGGAAACGGAACGGAGGACGACGATGAAAACAGTGTGAGTCAAATGACACAGGGGCAAAACGAGGAGATCGAGGGCACTCACCAGTTTCCGGTGTTGCGGCGAGCTCTCGTAAGGCGTTTTGCCACGTGGATCGTCGCTGCTGTGTGTGAAAGGGCAACGAGATCGACGAGGACGAAGACGAAGGCGCAACCAACGAGTTGTTCTGCAAGACAAAGTTCATAACCTCCTCCTCTTTCTGACACGAACGAAAAAGAAAGTGCGCGCGCACGAGCGAGCGTTCGTATGAATGCATGCATGAGAAATATGAGAAGAAGCTCGATACCAGATTGGGTAGGCAAACCGCCTGCGAGCAGTCCGACTCTGAAGTCAGTGTGGTGGAACTGGAGTTTGATGACAAGGGCCGGTTGCGGCCAGCCACAGCGGCCGGCATTTCCACTTCCGTTCGCTACTGTGAAGGAAGCTGGCCACTAGGTTTTGGACGTCAGGATTACGAATGCGAGCTCTCTCTTCAAGGAAGTCGAGTCGATCAGATGACAACAACGAGCTTCGAGTGGAGAGAGAGGGGAACACGCTTGCCTCGTGTGTCACCAACTCTTGTAGGAGACGAAGTGGAGGGGGGAAAAGAGGGAGAGGGGAGGGGCTCTCGCCTCGCTCTCGCGTCCCGGGCCCGGCCGGCAAACGCAAGCGGGCGCGCGCGACACGACGAGGCGACACACACACGCTCTCTGGTCGTCGCCCCTCACCCCGGCGCGTCTCCTTGCAGAAAAACGCCCGCCGCACATATGTTTCAACACATGATCATCAACCGGACAAGAGCGAAGAGAGAGGAAGGAAGGAAAGAAGAGAAGGGACAAGAGTAAAAAATTGAAAAGACAAGGGTGCCGATAGAGGGTGTAGGAGAAAGGACATGACCCCCTTCACCTTTTCGCGAAAAGAGGTGGTGGCAACCCGCCTCTCCTCTCTTTACCGCGAAAGGTGAGGCGAAGCGACGTGAGGAATAGGGTGAAAAGTGACCTTGAAATCTGGTTTCGGGCTATCCGAGATTGGAGATGGCCAACAATTCAGCAGTGATCCGGTCGGTCCGCAAGATAATCGGGCAGTTTTTTGAGGGAAAAACATTCACGCAGAGAAAAAAAAGAGAAAAAACTTTCAATGCGTAGTAGAAGACCCATTCAAAAGGAGTAAATCTCTCACGAAACGACGTGAAAGAAACGGGGCAAAGTGGCCGTTGAAGGCGAGGAAGGAGGCGAAGGAGGCGACTGAGAACGGGGACGTGTGCGTGGTGTGAGTGGGGAGGCCCCCGACGACGCCGCTGTGCGCGACACAACGGCGAAGGCGCCGAGAAAATGCATTCATAAACAAACCGACAAAAAACCTCGTCGTTCACGCGAGCACGTCTTCCGAGTGTCCCCCGTCCGCTACGATCTTACGACGAACGCGCGCGCGCAAGTTTTTCTACTTCCCCAATAACTCGCGGGCGTCCTTCAGTTGGGGGTAGTTTTTTCTCGTTTTATTGGTCTGCGAACGGTCAAAGGACCTCCTCCTCGAAGTCGTTTTTCACTTCGAATTTTCGCTCACCGGCATTGCCTTCGTTAATTTCGTCGCCAAGAAAAAGAATTCTGGGGATTCAGTTCAGCGTCTCGTGGCTTTGAGATCGAAACCTTGAGGTCATGGCACTGTTTACTTTTACGTTGGCGAGCGTTGCATCTCTTTTCCTTGCTCCCTCATTTCTTTGAAAAGAAGAAACGTGTCTCTGCGACGAGCAAAAGGACGACGGGAAGGGTTTGCCAATAATTAGCATAATGGTTTCTCCAGCATTCAATATTCATAAGCTCGTGTCTGCACGGGAATTCCGCGTCGTCGTGCTGGTCCCAGCTGATCAAGTGTGAAAAATGAGTTTGATGGTCATTGGTCATGCGGACTTCGAGTCGGTCACGACCTCCCTCTGACATCAGCGGTCGACTTGCCTAATGGACGAGCTTGGAATCGTCCTGCGCTGAGCACCGCCTTCCTGTCCACTGCATAAACATCCAGACTCGCCTTGCGCTGGGAATAATTGGTGCTCGATGACCCCGGCAAACACTTTTCTCCCATCCGCTCAACGAACACCGAACGCCACTTTAAGCTCTGTTTTTTCTAAGTCAAGTGGCTCGTTGCCTCGCGCGCGTTAAAAGGGAGAAAAACTGCTGAGAACTTGAAAGCCAAATGAATTAGCGGCGAGGCATCTTTGACCGCGGGCGCCCTCTACGCGTGCCAAGACGTGTGGCCGGAAGTGGCGCCGTCCTCAGCAGCCATTGTTGTCTTCGCCGCGATGGCGCTTGCAGGGGTCGCCTCTGCCACTCACTCACATGCCCCCCCCCCCACAACATCATTCAGCGAGAGCAAACGACTTGGGGGCTGGACAAAACAGCTGAAGGAACTAAGAGGTCGTGGAGGGGGCGACGGTGGGTAGCCTTGCATCGTCTGAAAATTCCCCCAGTTCAAACACACGACAAGTTCAACTGGAAGAGACACCCGCCCTTCCCGTTCCATGAATGACTTTCGCGCCTTCTCCTCATCATGAGCCAATTCGCTTTCCGGCCCAAAGCCCAGAGGGAATTCCTCAGAAGCGCCCAAGAAGTGCAAGGAAAACAACGAAATGCTTCGCTCTCAGGGAAAGATTCTGGCACGTAAATCGGGACAGGAAGACGGACGCCTCCCTTGAGAGCACTCGAACGTGGTAGTAGTGGGAATTCGCCTTCGTCGGATAAAAATTCGAGCTTTGCCCTGAGCAGAAAGACCAAGAGCGGAAGGAAAGCATATGTCAAGCTCGACTTGCTACGCGTGTCTTTTTGACGCAAAATTCGCCCACACAGCAAATAAATCTTGCAGCGAGGCTGTGGAGGAGAGAAATGCGTTGGAAAAAAGCCAATAGAGCAACAAAAAAGCGAGCGTGCGTACGGGATGAGACTACGAGGGATCGAAAAAGCTTCAAAGAAATGCATCACCAAGGAGAGGGCGCATGCTTCGCGCGCGCGAAGAAGGCTAAGCACTCCGGTCAACGCGCGCGCTCGGCTGGAAGTGCCACTTGAGACACATGAGCCCCTCCACGGCGCCGAGCACGAGCTGGTCGAGCTCTACACTTCAAAGGCCGGAGGACGATGATGTTGTTCCTTTTTGATCTCACGCTTATTTTTCCGTCAAAATGGCGAAATGACGCATGTTACCCTCTTATTCCAGATATCCGGAAGTGTAAACATAAGTTCAGGCAAACAAAATCTGGGAGAAAAGAGGAAGGAGCTGTGGCGGAGGAGAAGTGGTTCCCGACGCCGATCCGCCTGACCAGCCAGCACATTCCATTTCGGGCCCGCCTTGATTCCACCAAATCACGCAAACAGACGTCAAGAAGTTAGGAATTGCCCCCTTGCTCCTTGAGAGGCGAAGCAGGAACTTCTTGAGCCGGGTTCAGTTGGCTGGACAAGGAAGAGGAAAGAGGTTATTAGATGAGCAAGTCGCTGCAACTTTGAAGAAAACAATTTTCGGAAGAGAGGAGGAGAGTGGATGGTCGAAGGCATGGGAGACGTGAAAGCTGGAAAGAGTGGGCGTAGAGACAAGCGATAAGATCGCTTCTTGACAAATGACAAATTCACCGACCTTCAGCGACAGCTCAAAGGCTTTCTGAGATGGACAAGACAAGATGTGAATCGGTGCTTTCCATTTCTTGGGAATGGCCAGAGAAACAGAGTCAAAAGTCCTAAGAAAGGCTTAAATAGACAAAATATTATTCCTCAAAGACAAACTAATCGACGTATGGCCAGCAATCCGTACAGTGGAAGACAAGCGGAGGAACCGATCGAGAAAAGCGCAAGCGCTTGTGAATCGCAACGAGGGGGTCTGCGTAATCATCACCACCACGCCACGACGCGCACGGCGATGGGGGCTCGGTGAGTCACAAGGAAGAGGTGCCGACGTCTCATGGACCTCTCGGCGCCGCCAGTCGGCGCCAGCCGGCGTGGGGGCGGTGTTTCATGCTCTTTCCACATGAACACAACTTGCAATGTTTGATTCACTCGCCAAACCAATGTTTCTTTTTCGTTCCCAATTTAGTGAGAGTGGACGAAAAGTACAGACAGACGCTTTTTGCAGGGAGAGCTTTTTCGTGGAAAAAAACGTGGTCGAGAGTGAAAGTTGGTGAAGCATGGAGGTGGCGTTCCGGAAGAACGGTCGAGCGAGCTTACGCGAGCGCAATTTTTTGGGCGACCAAGGTTAGCGGAGTCGTCTCACCGAAACCGGTGATCACGCGTAGTCAAGAGACAAAGATAAGATGAGGAACTGTTCCAGAGAAAGGCTTGACTGCTGCAAACTTGCAAAAATGGGCTGACAACTTTGCGCAATCAAATTGTTTCCGCACGGACCGTCCCCGGAGTCCTCGCTAGGTGGAAATGAAAGTTTTTCTCATGAAAAATGGGTTTTATGCGCCGGTGAACGAGGTAGGCGCGTGCCTATGGGTCCGTGGTAGAGGAACGACGGAGAATTCGAGACATGCGCGCAAGTTCTCGTTTCCTCAGGAAATGGTTATCGGAGCAAAAAAACGGCCTTTTATATCCGAAGGAACCATAGTCTCACTGGTCTCTGAAGTTCAGAAGTGGCAGTGTATAGCTAACGTACGCACACGACCTTCTGAAATTTCACACTATAATTGCGCCCGAGGGCGGACGGCAATCGTCCAAAGACAATCTTTCTGGACTCCGTTGATGCCAGGCGAGCAACGAGATCCCCCCACGAGCAGCATAGAAAAACGGAAGCCCCACTCGGGTTACATTTCAAGTGAAAAAAGCCATCAGTTAGGAAAAAAAGGAAATTGAAACCGCGCCAGTTGTCGAATGGTGCCAACCCCGATCCGTTTGCACGTCCGTGTGACTCGGGTTTAAAGACTGAATTCTTCCAAAACAGCTACGCAAGAGCAACCGTACCGAGAAGGAGGGAAAGAAAGACATCAAGTGCATGTTCTTAAGCATTCATAGCACAAAATTGAAAGGCGAAATAAATGAGCCTAGTCGGGACGATTTGTTGAAAACGCCTCGACGGCACCAGGCTTTGCACGGCGCGTTCGTGTTCTATTCGCGTATAGGTGCAGACGACTACTTGCGCACACAGTCGATCAGAGAAACCATTCGCGAACACAAACGCAAACATCTCCCCCTTGCGTTGTCCTTGCGCGTTCGCCCAGCTTCGTCCACATTGGGCCACAAAACTCAGCCACAAACCTGGGAGAGGAGGCGTTGCGCTTATGGTACTAAAACTTTTAGGGTGGGGCTGAAGTCTTGAAGCACTTTCAAGGCCAACCTCCACAGCCACAGACGCGCTCCGTAACTCAAACAAGGAAGGACGTAAAACGGTGTGAAGCTCGACGGGGTCTCAGGGGTGTCCCGCGCATGCGCCCTCCAGACCGGGGGCCTCCGAAGTAAGAAGAGGGAAATTCGTTTTTTTTCTGAAACGACTCCCGCCCCGACTCGAAGGGGGCTTCCTCCTTGAGTGAACGCAATAAAGCGGTCTCCGAAGTGATGTGGTTAGATCCGACGCCTTGCAAGAGCGTCCGAAGATTATATGAGCCAGATCCGTTTCGCGAAGAAATGTCCCAGCAACTTGGAAGACGAATAATAAGGAAGCGACGTCCCTCTCTCTAGTCCGAAGCCACTTCCGACGAGTTGCAGGCCAAGCAAAAAACGCACACGTGTACCAGGAAGAGCGAGCCTTGAGCAAGATGAGCAAAGTCGCCTTCCTTGGGCGCTGAACAAGGTTGACGTCCAAGGACGGCTAGAAGAGGACAGCTAAAGGTCTTGGGAAGACGATGAAGAAGAGGAAGGGAGAGACGCGACCGGGTGGTGAGTCGAAAAGCGCATAAAAAAGAAGTGCCGCTGCCGCCGCCGTGGCACTGGTGGCGCGCGTCCTCTTCGGGTGACACAGCTGGGCGAACTAGCGAGGATGATCAGAGGAAGACTGATCGGCATTCGAGGGTATGAGAAACTATAGATTCTGCTTAGCAAGAACTGCTGGCTACTTGCACTGACCAAAGACCATGTTCACAGCTAGTTGCGAAAAATTATTGCCGAAAAGACGACACAGTATTGCGCAGCAAAGGCAAGTGGGTGAACCAGACGTGACAGCTCACCGCTGATGTGCTCTGCTACTTTGGCTTCTCGAAGTGAAGGCAAAGGAGGAGGCGGAGGAGGAGCACGTCCTCCACCCTCCTCTCCGCCTTTCAGCCTCCCCTCTTGCGCACCCGCCGGAACAGCACACCAAAAGTAAATAGAAAGGCCTTGACAGCAGGACGAGACAAGGAGCAGCTCCAATAATCTGCTTGCCGTCCTCGGGGCGCCCAACGAACATCGAAGAGAAGTTTGTCGACGACCGCGCCTACTTCGAATCGCTGTTTTTCACGCAAAACACCAAAATTGAGATTGATCAGTGAACACCGACAAGAATGCGTCTCTTTTGGCCAAGAAATAAGGCGCTTCGGCAAGGCGGCCTAAAAGA
This sequence comes from Poikilolaimus oxycercus, assembly GCA_034700245.1. NCBI lineage: Eukaryota > Metazoa > Nematoda > Chromadorea > Rhabditida > Rhabditidae > Poikilolaimus > Poikilolaimus oxycercus. The sequence continues at coordinate 60,043 of JAQIXL010000049.1, forward strand.
AGGGTTGAGCGGGCGCGCAAAAGGACGACGCTAAGTGAATTAGCGCATCCCGAAAACTGGCGGCTTAGTCTATTTTGCGTCGAGCCACCACCCCTCTAACACTTGCAACATGGAGTGCATAAGCAGAGAAGACACAAATGCGTTGTGACCAGAAATTGCTCTGCTTTTCTTCATTCTGAATGAAGCTGTAATTTTTCTTGCGGGAATAAACAGCAACTAAGAATTAGAGACCAAATTGAAAACACAGATTTTTGATGGGGATTTGCGAAAACAACTGAAAAATTGCTTGGTGTCAGCTTTTATTCCCATAAACGGCAGAAAACATGAGCACGTTAATACAAAATATCTGATAGAATCAGAAAATCGGGTATATGGGCGGAAGTTGGGAAACTTTTAAAAAACTAACTCGAGAAGCGGAAGAAACCAAAAGAGAAGAGTGTCATGACCCTTTTCCCTTCAGCATATGCTTGTCTCTATGTGTCTTCAAGGGGCGCAACGCCTCTAAGCCGTTCGTCTAGTCTCCACAAAGCGAGGAAGAAACGGGGCGCGCGCCGCGGCCTGTGCGACAGCGGGGCGTCAAAAAAAAACACACTGGGCCAAAGGATTTTCGGCACGAGCCGGATCGGAAAAAACACCTTTCTGCGTGTGCACATCGATTAGTTCAGGGAATTCTGGTGAGAAGGCAAACCCTTGACAGTTCGCCTGTGTATCGAAGAGGATGAGAGATGAGGAGGCGGTGGACAAAGCCATCGAGGAAGAGGAGGGGGAAAAGTTCGAGGACCTGTAAACCGCGCAAATCCGCACGCAACTTGGTTCTTGCAGAAATATCTGCACGAAGAAATCTCCGTGTTGCTCTTCTGAGCCTCAGAAAGAAAGACATGAGAGCCTAGTGTTTGTCTACGGAAGTCTCGTCATTGTGATCCTGAGAGAGAAAAAAGACGACAGAGCACGAGATCCGAAACGTGAGATCATAGATCCCGGAAAGGCGCCTATTAGCGGGAAGATCACAAGTTGATCTTGCAAGTTTGTCAAGAAATCTCCCCTGCTTAAAAGCTGTAGCGAGATCAGCTATCTTCCTGCCGAATCGAAAAAGCACGAGGACACTCGCATGTTGACAGAGAAGACCACTTCGTATAGGAATCCGACCTCCCCGAACCACACTAATAGCATGGCAACCACATCGCAACTCGATCATGAAAGGAAAAAAAACGGCCTAGTGTGTATATCAGCAGCCACGCACACGCAGCAGAAAGAGAGAGCAGCAAAGGCGCGTCGCAGCGATTGAAAGTCGAGATGGTCGCTCGCCTGCCCCCTTGCCGTCGTCATCCAAGATGTGTCTTCCGTGAGGAAAAAAGTCATAAAGCTTCTTTCAAGTCTTCTTTCTGCTGAACCTCAAGCCAAGGTGAGACAGTCACAAATCGCTTGTGGCAGAAAAAGCGATTGCGCGTGGTTGCAAATCCGTCAATCAGTCAGCCATTCGTCGAGCTGCTGTCAGAGAAGTTCAAGAGTCGGAACTTCATAGCAAGAACATGGCATGGCTCATAAGATTGAGACCAGAGGAGAAAGAGGAAGATGTTCAAGAGTGTGTAACGATGCTCGGGAATGGGGCTGGAAGAAAGGAACACCGCCGACTCGTAGTGGCTTGGAGGGGGCTAAGGTCTCGGTCTAGGTGAGGGTGGCGGGTCGCCAGGGAGGGCGCGCCCGCTAGTCGAGAGCAACTGTCGCGACTTCTCTGTTCGCGCCCGACAACCTCATCCCATTGCCCATCCCCGCTAAAGGAAGGATGAGTTGCGAGGGTGGAGGAGGAGAAGGTGGTCAACAATTGAGAGAGACGCCGCTCACCGCGCTAGTGGCTCATCTTCGTCGAACCGATATTACACAGAGTGAGAGAGAGAGGATCGGCTTAGCCTAGTCCGAACAACCGCCTTGTGAGCACACACAGATGATGCGAGAAGCTAATTACGGTCATAACAAGGAACTTTAACAACCTATTTGGAAGTGCTGCAATTATAGATACGAGCAAAGATTTTTTTCCTGCAATTAGGACTCTGTGGCATTCCTGTTCCTGTGCGTTCTTTGACTTCGAAAAGATGAGGAAAAAACTTATTAGAGAAAGAAAAACAGGGCCGATAGAACTCCACAGCTGGGTCCGTTCATTCAAAAGACAAAGTTGACACTAAGGAGGAGAAGACCAAAGGGATTCATAAACATTTTGCCGACGTTTGTGGGCGGCCGCCGTCTCGGGGGTCGTCGGAGGACAGCGATGCCGTCACTCGCCTTTGGGAATGGAGATAACACCGCGTCTCCCCCCGCCACTTGAAGAGAGAGACAGCATCACCAAATGATAAAGCAATACAACCGGGCAAGGAGCAGTCGAAGACTGCGCCGCTTTTATTGGTCAACATGACCTGGTAAATAGTGTTGAAATGAAGATTTTCGCTCTCACTGCAAAAAGGGAGAGAAAAGGAATGAGATGTTATGATTTGCGGGGGTTGAGTCCTCTCTGAGACGTGCTTCATTCTGCCCGCGAAACCGGGTGTCCGAGAGCTGGAAGAGCGCCCTTCAGCAGGTCTCATCATGTCTCTGTGCACACAAAGAATGCGGACATCGTCAGCCGCGTGCCATCATCGAAAAAGATTCCGCCATCGATGGCACAGTACTTCGGACAGATGCCACGATTTCCTCCCGCACCGGCGCTTCCCTGTTGTCCAGGCTCTCCAGGAGAACCGTCTTCACCGCGCTGCCCTGCGGGTCCCCGCGGTCCTTTCGGCCCGGGCGCTCCTAGTCCACCATCGCGACCTGGTGCCCCGGCGGGGCCAGGCGGTCCAGCAGGTCCAGGTGTACCCGTAGGCCCCGGTCTGCCAGGTCCTCCGAAAGAGGACTGGGCATCCTGACCGGGGACTCCAGGGGTTCCAGGACGCCCACGGTTGCCAGCAGGTCCCGGAGCTCCCTTAAATCCCGGTGCTCCGGGTGCTCCGTCTTGACCGGGGAAGCCGGGTCCACCAGGCGCTCCAGCATCACCTGGAGGGCCACGAGGTCCAGCCGGTCCGGGTGCACCGGCAGGGCAAGGCTTACAGGGAGGAGGCGAAACGGAGGAGCATGGCCCACGAGATCCACCACCGCTGCCGCCACCAAATCCAGGGGCTCCATTCCTTCCCGGTAGTCCGGGATTTCCAGCAGGCCCAGGAGGCCCAGGCTGACCGGGGAGGCAGCATGATGAGCAATCACCACCAGCTTGACGTGCCGTTCGGTTGTTGTGAAGCTCTGGTAATTGGATGAGCGCGTCGGTCTCGGTTCGGATCGCTTGCCAAGTCGTCTGAACCGCAAAGTTATAAGTTTTGATTCAGTTTACCTGGCAGTAGACAAGTTCATTGTCTATGGCCCTTTGGACATGGTGCACGAAGTTGTAGACCATTGGGAGAGTGAGGGCCACGGTGAGGACGGCCACGCCAGAGAAGGCAATCGCTCCATAGGCGACGGCTCGGTAGGCCTTGATTCGGGTCGAGTGATCCATATCCAGAAGGGCTGCTGCGATGTTGTCTCCTTTTCCACTACGGCTTATATAGCGGATGAAGGTGTGCTTTCCACAAAGAACAACAAAGAAAGGGCAAGAATCGGACACGCAGATTGAGTTCTCTTCGTTTCACATTCAGCTTCTCTGAAACTAGATTGGAATAGAAAAACAGTCGATAGCACAAAGCTATTCGTTGATCAAAAGGAGCCTCCTTGTCTCTTTTGTGACAGCCTCTTCTCTTGATGAAAGGAAAAGAAAGAACATCGCCTAAAAATCTTCCATATAAAAGTTGTATATGCTTTGATGCGGATTTAGAAGCAACGCGCGATCTTCGACCCGATGTTGCAAGGTTGTGCAATTGATAGGGCGCGACCGCAGTGGTGTTTACCAAAGAGCACAGCAGAATCGAGTCTGCACTGCGACAGGAAGGCATGGCTCAGCTAGGTATCGGCGAGGTTGTTCTTCTGTACTCCTTCATTGCCATTATGGCATTTCGACTTGTCGCCTGGCCTTCGGCGATTGCCATTATAGTCGTCGTCATTGCCACAGGCGTGCTGTGAGTGGAATCTTCTTTTGAAGATAACGTTTAGGCGTCTGCGACGTCGCTATGGGCATTGGGCGCGTGTCGGAGTGCCCTCACCGCCGGCAAACTGGATGTTTGGCCATGACACAACAATCAGTCGAGGTTTTCACGTCATCCACGACGAGTGGCACAAGGCATACGGAGATGTTTACGGGCACGTTGCTTTTCAGTCCTGTTGTTTAGCGATCAAAAGAACAAAAAAAACAATCGCCGGTTTAGAACCTACATGTTCGGTTCCGCGCAGCTCAACACCTGTAAAGTAGACGATCTCAGACAGGTGCTGCTCAAAGATTTCGCTTCTTTTACCGATCGAGTGGTACAACTTGGTTGTATCGGCAAAAGAACTGTCTAGAATCCCTTTGGAATCGCCGAGCGAAGTGAACGCGACAACAATCTAAAGGCACACACCCTTGCGTCTCTCGAGGGCGAGCACTGGAAAGCTGTTCGTGCTCAAATAATGCCCAGCTTCAATTCCAACATGATGAACGAGGTTTGAAGACTTTAAAGTGAGTTCAATTGCCAGATTATTCCCGTTCTGAACGATTGCACGGAATTGACCTGCCGTCTTCTTGGAGAATATGCTGACAAGGGCGAGCCGGTCAACTTGAAAGAGTTTGTTCAATTGTGGGCAGACTTAATGTGAGCTCAGAATGATGAACGGCCTGGCCTTAGACGAGATTACCCGCATTGGTTTCGGCGAGAATTTCAATGTCCAAACTGAGAAGAACTCAGAGTTTCTTGAGAGAATTCACTCCCTCCTCAACTTTTCCATCAAAGACCCCATTGTGGTTCTATTTAGTAAGAGAATTCGAATGACCCAAATGAACCTTTAGTGATGTTCCCGAACATCATGCTGTGGATCCAGCGCCAGTTCGAAGTGACTCTCCTCTTTCACGATGCTAACAAGTACATGCACAAGCATCTGTCGGATATGCTCGAGAAACGTCGCTCTGAAGAGTCGTTGAAACACCAAGTGCGAGAAAGTTTTAACCTTTTTTCGACATTCAGAACTCTGCGGATTTCTTTTCGCTTCTGCTTCGGTCGTTGAAAAACGAAGAGTCAGGTGAAGACACGTATTTCGAGCAATATCGCAAGAAGAAGTCGCTTACAAAGATGGTTAGTCCGTTTTATTGTCGTTTTCATTTGAAATTGTGTTGACTTGCAGGAGATTCTCGCTCAGGCCTTCTTCTTTCTTGGTGGCGGCTTCGACAACACAGCCACATCACTTGCCCTTGCACTCTTCCATCTCGCCCACTATGCTGACATTCAAGAACGTCTTTATTGCGAAATAGCAGTAGCAATTGGAGACACCGTACCGCATTCTTACCAATCTCAAAATGATCATCAGCAGGAAGTTCTATCGTCGGACGACGTCACCCGTCTCACTTATGCGGAGCAAGTCTACGACGAAACACTGCGGATGTATCCACCAGCAATCAAGTTTGAGACTTCAAAATTCGCCAACTTTCAGCACAAATCGGCTTGTTACTCGCGACACTGTCTTGAGCGGAGTGCGCCTTCGACCAGGCGACTCAGTGCTAGTCCCAATTCGCCTTGTGCACTACGACCCCAGGAACTATCCAGAACCCGAGAAGTTTGATCCTGAAAGGTGCCGTCTCCTCGAGATCTTCAAGTGAGCTGATTTTAGATTCTCGCCGCAAGAAAAGGCTGCACGGAATCCAGTGACATTCTTGCCATTCGGTCTTGGCCCTCGAGGCTGTATAGCTCCGAGAATGGTTCACTTGCAAGCACGCGTCGCTTTAGCTCACATCGTTCGAGCATTCAAAATTGAGCTGTGTGAAGGATCTCCGGTAGGCCTTCCCAAGCATCAACTCTCTTTAGGCTCTCCCAATTCCCTTCACATCAGCAACAGGAATGGTGAAACCCACTCAGCCACTCTTGGTCAAGTTAAGTCGTCGGTAATGGAAACAAGACTCCTTGAAGACTGTGTTGCTTCTTCGGTCAAAGCAAATTTATTCCAGTTGAGAGATTTGAAGCTGAAGTTTATGAAAGTTTACGAGTCGGTGGCGCTAGTTGCATTAACGACGCCAATGGAGTTGGGCTGAAAAACTTGCCACAATCTCTCTTTAGCCCACCTGTTTGGCCCTGTAGATCTTTGTTGTCAATGATAGAATCCAATTACGGTAGGGCTTGAGAAAGTAAAGTGACACCAAGGCGTTCGTAAGTGGAACCCAGGTAAAGGAAGCAGATAGAAGGACCGCCACATTGCCAAGGTCCGTTCCTTTAATAATATTCACGATGACAATCATGCAAGGAATGGCGCAACAGAAGAAGGGGCCGACGCTCTGAAACTCTGTTCGCTAGTCGGACAGCAGAAACCTGAATAATGAGAATCCATGAGAGGTTTCGCTGCATTTCGCGTGTTTTCTTGAGCAAGTGAGTTTGTTGTTGTCTCCAGTGTTTCACAACGCCCCTAGCACAGAGAAACGCTGTTGTATAGGCGACGATGATTTCGATGGCAACAAACATGAGTAGCAACCAGAGGTGGAAATTTGTCTGAAACATGACAATTGCAAAGATTTGAGAGTGGCATCGCCTTCGAAGAATTGCTACAGGCGTGTTTACATGATTTTTCGTGGGAACATATGGGAACACGATGGCACGAGAAAAGTTACAAACTCCAGACCGTGGAGTCTAGAAACGCAAGAGCAATTTTTCAGGCGGAGCATACCTCAACATTGCCGCCGAGGAGAATTCGTCGTTCATCCGTTTTCGAACCAAAGATGCGATTTGCATAGTGAATCATTTTCTCGTAGTCCTCATCTCAAAATATGCTCTGTGGATCTTTCTTTGGATGCATTACCCGTCGGTATAAGCCCCCAGAGGCAAACAGCGTAGGGAAAGACGCAGATGAAAACCGCAAGAAGTACGAGCAGCGAGAAAAAGCCGTGTTTGTGCGAAGGAAGCTGTCTGGAACATGGTCCTTCAATGTTTGATACTTTACCTCACGATGATGAAGTACCGATAGACGTAAATCGATGGGACAATCAAATAACTCATTACGGTCATGTTGCAGTAAATCTACAATAAAAGTGTTAGGGCGTTGAAGAAAAGGAAAACGGACGCACTTGCAGAAAGATTTGAGCGATCGTTTGGCCAAGATATTTCACCGGTCCCATTGCAACGAGAAGAATTGTGCTATCCGTGATGACGTAGGACTACAACAAAACAAAACCTCAACATATTCAAGGAGCATTCACTCACCATCTGGGTGCAAATCACTATGAACGAGTAGGCCGCATCATAGGCAGCATTGAATCCGAGCACAAAGCGATAGACTCCATAGCTCGAATTAGAATGCGCAACGATTGCAATGAGTAGAACCACATTGAGAACAAGAGAAATGGTACCAACGCAATAATCGTTGATGTGAAGAACGATTTCTATCGGCATCATCTACAAGCCTTCTATCGTTCGACAGAGATCAGACGGCTATGCCTCAACCAAAATGAAATATTGACTACGTCTGGATGAATTTGTACTGTGATACACGCGAAGCAGTTGAATAGCGACCAAGTGTAACTCAAGATTGACTCAACTCGCCGGCGTGGCCGATACTCGGTATGAATGCACTCTAATCCTGCAAAAAATCCTTCGCAAAGACAAAGACGTGAGAGAGAGAAGGGCGTTATCCGGCTATCGCGGCAATCTCATCCGGGATGGCGACGATTACGTGAGAAATTCGCAATTGCCCAGCGTTGACACGCACGTTGTCAAAGCACAACCACGTGTAGCTGTCTGATGTCTTGCTAATACTGATGTGTTTGTGGTGCCCTTCAGTTGATCAAGAATCGAGATCACACAATGAGCAGATGTTTATACTCGCAAAGGCTTGGTCGAAATGGCAAGGTTCTGAGGAGGCCAAAGCGAAGGGATAATTTGACCGTAATTGGGCGGCAGATCCAATGTCACAGTGACGCTGCTCAAACCATCAAGAACATTTCGCGCATGTGGAAATTGGTGAATATTCGCAATAAGCGCATCATACTCCGGCGGTGTATCGCTCATCCTTATAGGTTGACAAGAAGAAGGAGACCTGTCAGTCCCTCTAAAGTATTTTCGGTAAAAGAAACATAACTCACGAAGCCGGCTGCTCCTTTCGGCAGCTAAAGGCAAAGGGGCTGAGACTTAAGAACAGAAGAGCGACGCTTAAGTTTAGAAACTTTTTGGCAGTGTTTGTCACTGCTGCGAACATTGACACCGTTCAAACAAACAAACCAACCCTGAGTGTCGCAAAAGAAGTTTCGGTCGAGATCGTCTTCACTGATCAACAAGTTGCCGGAAATTTCCGGTTCCATTTCAGTTGAGTTTGATATTTTGCACCCAAGAAGTGGCTCTTGAAGTAGTAGAGGCATTGTTAGAAGGCCCAAAAACGACCAGGATACATAGAGACTCTTCAGTAGTCCAACAATTGACTGGTTTGGGAGAAACATTCTTACCAACAAGAGCACGATTGGCGCCGGAAAGGAGCGTTTCTTGACGCAACTAATAAACATTGTAGAAGCCATGATGGGTGTGATGAAGGCGGCCATAGCTAGTAGAAACCGAATGACATTGAGAGCTTCTAAACACGGGCTCAGCTGTAAGAAAAGGTGACTACCACGTGAAATGAGAATGTGCATAACTTTTAAGCGAGAAATTTGAGCTAATAAGATTCCGCAGGTAGACAGGAGCCAGAGACAAACAACGCATTCCACGAGCTGAGATGGGATCTTGATCACTGCGAAACTTTTCAACCTGCGTGGACCAAGACGAAGATCTTTTTCTCCAAAACGGAACTGTGATCGCCGAAGTGGCAAACATTCAACAAAGTACGAGGCGAAGTGCACTCAAGAGCGAGACCAACGATGAGTTCAACGACGAGTTTCTCACGTTGTCGACATTGGTTTTGTGACGCCCCAAAGATGACAAGATTTTCGGTGTTTGATGTTTTGAGGAGAACATTTTCTCGTGGTCTACTGAGTTGAAAGTGCGTGACATTCGTTTTATTCACAGTCCTTTCACAGTTTAAGATTGCGTGGTTTTGTCGGTGTTGCTGGTTGCGTTGATGGTTCCAATTGGGTTGACCTGTAACTTCTGATGAGAGTTGGATCGTAGATACCGGCTTAGCCTTGTAGACTCCTGCTTTTAAGAGAATCCAGTCACGATAGGGCTTTAAGAAAAAGAAGGCGACCACCGCGTTGGCTGGTGGAACCCAAGTGAAAGAAGCCGATAGAAGGACCGCAATTGGGCCAAGGTCCGATCCTTGGACGATATTAACGATGGCGATCATACAGGGAATAGCACAGCAGAAGAAAGGTCCGATAGTCTGAAAGGAGTCGCGTGTGCCGTTTGATGAGTAGAAACCTGAATAACCAGAATCCACGAAAGGTTTCGCTGCATTTCGCGTGTTTTCTTGAGTAGATGACTCTGTTGCCGTCTCCAATGCTTTACCACCGCCTGAGCACAGAAGAACGCCGTTGCATATGCGACAATGATTTCGGCCGCCACGAGCATAAGAAGCAGCCAGAGGTGGAAGTCCGTCTTAAGCAAGGAAACAATGGACTTGTTCAAGGAATCGCAACGGCGTGTTTACAGGTTTCGTGTGTTTCTCATTTCTCATGGGAACCTCATAACTGTAATGGCAAGAGGAACGTGATGGATTCCAGAAACTCGAGAGACATTTCCCGGAAACGTGGGAGAGCGAAGCTTTGGAGTCTTGATATAATGCTCGCAAGATTAAATGACCTCAACGTTGCCACCCAGAAAGAATCGACGCTCGTTCATCTCCGCGCCAAAGATGCGGTTGGCGTAGGGTAACATTTGCTCGTATTCTGCGTCTTAAGAAATCATTGCTATCGTCTTTTTGCAAAGGTTTCACCACTAGGATATAGGAACAAAAGGCAAAGTGCAGCTGGACTGACGCAAACGAAAACCACGAAAAGGATGAGCAGTGAGAACGAGCCATGCCGATGTGACGGAAGCTTTCTGAAAGAGCAATTTAGAGTTTTTCATGGCTTAACCTTATAATGATGAAGTAACGATAGACGTAGATTGAGGGGACGATAAGATACGTCATGACGGTCATATTGCAGTAAATCTAAAGAAGTGACGAAATCAAACGAAACAAGCACCTGGAGAAAGATGAGGGACATTCCTGATCCCAAATATTTTACTGGTCCCATTGCAACCAGAAGAAGTCTGCTGTCGCTGATTACGTATGCCTGAAATTGAAGAAAGTCGTTCACACAAAACAAAGCACCATCTGCGTACACATCACGACAAGCGAGTAGGCCGCATCATAAGCGGCGTTGAAGCCGAGGACAAAGCGATAGACACCGTAGCTCGAGTTGGAGTGCGCAATTATTGCGATGAGTAGAACAACATTTAGCACGAAAGAAATGGTTCCGATGCAGTAGTCGTTGAGGTGGAGAACGATTTCGATCGGCATCATCTGGAAAACCCTGCCATTTGAGAAAATCTAGACATTGAAAATGAAATAACGCTCACATCCCAGCGACTTTGTATACACGTTAGGCCGCTGAATAGAGAGCCAGTATAACACTGTTGACTCAATGCGGCGGCGTAGCCGATACTCGGTATGAATGCACTCTAATCTTGCAAAAAGAGCACAACGACAAAGACGTGAGAGCGAGAAGACGAATCATAGCCATCTCATCCGTGCTGACGATGTTTTGGTTAGAGATTCGCAGTTCGCGATGTGCTGATACGCACGTTAACAAAGAACAAAAACGTGTTGCTGTTTGATTTCGGACACATGTACCACCGATGCCCTTGAGCTGATCAAGAATTCTAATCATACATGATAGACGTGACATACAAAGCATTTTTATTGTTTAATTTTCAAAAAGACAGAGAAAGTTCACGATTGAGTAGTTCTATCACTTGCGCTTACAGCGTTAATGGCACCAATTGGTGTTGCCTGTAAAATGCGTTGGAAAAACGAAAACCAAATATGATTCTACCGGTATTGACTTATATTTTCCGATCTTTGAGAGGATCCAGTCACGGTAAGGCTTCAGAAAGTAGAACGACACTAAGGCGTTGGCCGGTGGCACCCATGTGAAGGATGCAGAGATGAGTACCGACGTTGCTCCCATATTCAAACCCCGCATCACACTCACAATGCCAATGAGAATGGGAATAGCACAGCAGAAAAACGGTCCGACAGTCTGAAGACATGCATGCTTTTCCGTAAAATGCACCTGAATAAGGAGAATCCACGAGAGATTGCGCTGCATGTCGCGCGTTTTCTTCAGCAAGGGAGTCTGCTGGCGCCTCCAATGCTTCACGACGGCTCTTGCGCAAATAAATGCCGTCACATACGCGACGACAATTTCTACGGCAACAATCATGAGAAGCAACCAAAGATAGAAATTTGTCTGAAATGTTTACATGAGTCGCTTTGAGTGAAAGCATGCATCTCTTTCGAGAACCAGAACTTGTATGTTTAGTGGACCTCGAAAATGCGAGCTTCATTAAGAAAGAGAGCAAAAAACTATTCAAGTCAGTTTTCCAAGAAATATACGCGTTTGAAGTTATGTCTCAGTACCTCGGCATTGCCGCCAATAAAGACGCGAGGTTCGTTAACATCCGAGCCAAAGACTCCGTTTGTAAAGTGAAACATTTGCCGATATTCTTCATCTCAAGTCATGTCGTGCGCGTCTCCAACGAAGGAATTACCTGTTGGAATGAGGAAGACAAGACAAACTATTGAAGGGCTGACACAAACGAATACCATGAGCAAAATGAACAGAGAAAACGAGCCATGGTGATGCGAAGAAAGCTTTCTGGAAAACCCTCACTCAAATTTCAGTCGGCTAACCTTACGATGATGAAATAACGATAGACGTAGATCGACGGCATAATGAGGTATGTCATCACGGTCATGTTGGTGTAAATCTAAGAACAGGCCGTTTTAAGGAGAAAAACAATCAGTTAGTACCAAAAGGAAGCCCAATGACGTCGTTGAACCAAGGTAAGTTACGGGGCCCATCGCGACAAGGAGAACCGTCTTGTCGCTAATGACATAGGACTAGAAACACAAAGAACGTAATTGAATGCAGCCCCATTGTAAACTAATTGAACTGCAAAAACTTACCATTTGTGTGCAAATAACCACAAACGAGTAAGCCGCATCGTATCCGGCATTGAATCCCAGTACAAATCGATAGACTCCATAGTTCGAATTCGAGTTCCCAATGATTGCAATAAGCAGAAGCACATTGAGAACAAGGGAAATTGAGCCGACGAGGTAGTCGTTGATGTGAAGAACCACTTCGATTGGCATCATCTGCAGACTTTAGCTGTACGTGTCACACCGACGCAATGCGACGCTAGCGTCGAAGCAAATTTGTAGTGTCTTGCTCTGGAGCGCTAGTACAAATTCGTGATTGACTCACATCAGCAACGTGACCGATTCTTGGTACGAAATTGAAAATGCCGCAAACAATTCCAAGGGTGTGAGAAAGCGATACGGAATGTCCGGGACGCAGTGAGAAGTTTTAAGAATGTTAATCTGTAAGAATGAGAAAATCTCGCGTACCTTCGAAACCGGCTCAATGAGCTCTACAAGACCTATTATTCAGTTTCCGACTGAGAGCGTTGCGATTTTGACCACATCCTAGCCGCCCGTTTTCCAACCTTATGTTGTGTCCAAACGTTTGAAGGCAGAAAATGTCCCCTTTTAAGAGGATTTGGTATCAAAATGTGCAACTTCAGGAGGGCTAAAAAATGAGACGGGACCCCCACAGTGGTGAAGCAAACGGTCTTGGGATAGGGTATTTTTTTCCCCGACACTACAAATTGCCATTTTCGGGGATATAAAATTTTAAACTCGGGATTTCAACAACACAAAGCGATTCAGCGCTGAATTCTGACCCGGTTGACAACCGGACACGATTTTTTTAGCGGCAAAGCACTAGGGTTGGGCATCGAGTACGAAAACCCGAGTTTTCCGAGTTCGAGTTTTACCGAATTTTGGGATTCCCGAGTTTTCCGAGTTCGAGTTTCTCCGAGTTTAGCACAAACCGAGTTTGATCGAGTTCGAGTTTG